>CAUYTI010109935.1:0-17349 GCA_963575145.1 Galago senegalensis | reverse complement strand
TCACAGCAACCTCCAACTCCTGGGCTCAAGCGAGTCTCTTGCCTCCGCCTCCCAAGTAGCTGGGACCACAGGCGCCCGCCACAACGCCTGGCTATTTTTTGGTTGCAGCCGTCATTGTTGTTTGGCGGGTCCGGGCTGGGGATCGAACCCACCACCTTAGGTGTATGTGGCTGGTGCCTTAGCCGGTTGAGCTATAGGCGCCGAGCCAACCCCCGCCTTTTCAAAGGTATCATCCTTATGGGGAATTCCTAAATGCTACTGAAAAACAAACAGCAGTAAACCAATTTGAAGAAGTTACAAACTTTCCAGAAATCTGACCAAGCATCGTCATCATTGAGGACCAGACCTTTTTTTTTAATCTTTGCACCCCAAGCTCCTGACATAGTACCTGAGCATATGGTAGGGAAGTTTGTGACTGAACTAGCAAATGAATTGAAACAAGGGAAACACAACCAGATACTGTGACTTAGGCCTGTCATCCTAGCGCTCTGGGAGGCCACGGTGGAGGATCCCTTGAGCTCAGGAGCTGGAGACCAGCCTGAGCAAAGCGAGACCTGTGTCTACTAAAAATACAAAAAGTAGGGGCGGCACCTATGGCTCAAAGGAGTAGGGCACTGGCGCCATATGCCAGAGGTGGCAAGTTCAAACCCAGCCCCAGCCAAAAAAAAAGTACAAACAGTAGCCAGGCATGCTGGCAGGCACCTGTAGTCCCAGCTACTCAGGAGACGCAGGAGGGTCACTTGAACCTAGGAGTTTCAGTTGCTGTGGACTAGGTTGAGGCCATGGTACTCTAGCCTGGATGACAGCCTCAAAAAGAAAAACCCCAAAACTAAAAAACCCTCAAAAAACAAAGAGAACAGAGTGATGTCATAGAAACCGAGAGAATGGAAAGGTCTGAGAAGACCTCCAGTTTAAAGACCACAGCACCAAAAAGCACAAAAAAATCAAGCAACATGAAGGCCTAAAGCCACCCCCCTGGGTCTGCAATGGGAAGTCGATGGCACACTTTGCCGGATGGCTTTACTGCAGGGATAAGGGCAGGGGAAGGGGTGATGGGATGAATGGCTGGTTGACTGATGTCAGGTGAGGCAGGGAAGAAGGTGAGTGTAGATCTTATCCAGGCTCTGGAGGAGGGAGGGGGGCTGGAAACCAGGAGTGGGCTCAGGGTCAGGGAAGTCATCCTTATTTTTAACTCAAGTGTTCTTGTTTTATCCATAGGAGATTCTCAGCTGAGGAGAAGGCTCCAATGGAAAAGGAAAGTCTGAGTGGGTCAGACAGAAGGACGCTGCGTAGAGGTGGGGTGAGAGAGTGGATGGGAGGCCTTAGCCTCACGCCTACCTATGCCCCTGGGGAGAAATAGATCCAGACCTAGATAAGCTGTGGGCACGAGAAGTTTAGGGAATTTTCACCTGACAGTGCTGATTCTTGTAGGGTCACAAGGAGCAAGGTGACATGGGAGATGGGGTGACCATGCCGGGTTGGGGCATGAAGAGAATGGGGACAGTGGCAGAGGCCCCTGAAGGCATAGCAGGAGGGTTTCAAGTGTTCCGGAGGCCACACTGGCATCAGAGGCCACAGATTTGTCAGGGTGCAGTGTGTGAGGGTGTGTGTGGGGCTCCTCACGGGGGCCTGGGAGAAAGGAGGCCAAAGATGGAGGCTTCAGGGTCCCCAGGACCCGAGTGATATTGATGACGCCGCCAGGAGGGAAGTTTAAACTGGAGATGTAAGAAAACAGGCCCTAAGGGGGCTTGAGTGTAAGAAAATGGGAAAGTTGAGGTGATGGAGGCCTCGGACTTGTGCATTGGTACGGGAGGAGAGTGCGCCAGGTGGGGGGAGGTCGGGGTTGTGGATGGGCCCACTGCCTCCTTCCCTCGGTGGAGCAGCCTCAGATCCTGGTAAAGTCCTAGCAGGGGCTTGACAGAGGAATATCCTGAAAGGCTGTGGGACCCAGCAGGCCATAGATATGACAGGAAGAGGCAGGGGGACAGTGGGAAAGGTCTGACTGCCTGGACAGGGGCCCACAGGGGGACCAGGGACTTACATTCAGGTCTCTCTTACTCAGGCCACGGTGAAAGTTCACAGGCCTTGGCGAGGGTCAGTTTCCTCTCTGCCAAGCGCCATAACAATGGTGCCAACCTCATTTTTCTTAACCTTCTTATAGTAGCTTTTAGCTTTTACACCTATTCTGCTGTGAGTTCATAGGGAACAGGTTCTAGCAGCTCACTGAGGCTCCCTCTTGCTGATCCTCACAGAGTGAGCGTCTCTGGGTGGAGCAGGCTGGCGCTTCTGCGGAACCCGGGTCCCTTTCTCTGTGGCTTTCTTGTTTTGCTGATCATTTTCCTTCATGCATTTCAGGAAGCTTTCTCAGCTCTTAGAGGACTTAATATGCTCAATGCGAACATTAATCCTCTTGGCAAGAATCTCGCCAGTGTTTGTTTATAGCAATGCCAACAGCGTGCCAGGTAACCCTGCAGACTCTCCAGTTTTACCACGGTGACATTGTGGGGCCTTTCTTTTTTAAACTTCAGAGTAATATGAGGGTACAATGTTTGCATTTGTTAGGTAAAGTCCCTCTTGTAGTTTTGTCCCACACCCAAGAGGTGTACGATATACTGTAACATGGTGCCCATGAGGTGGGGCCACACCAGTCCCTCCCCTCTCTGCGGGGCCTTTTTGAACAGCACCCATTCCCTGGATGTTGGCAATATCGCCTTTCTTGTGGATTCACATGTATGTGGCCAAAGGAACAATCCCTGTTTTTTGTTTTTTTTTTTTTTAGACAGAGTTTTACTTTGTCACTCTCCGTAGAGTGCCATGGTGTCAGAGCTCACAGCAACCTCAAACTCTTGGGCTTAAGCAATTCTCTTGTCTCAGCCTCCCAAGTAGCTGGGACTATAGGTGCTCGCAACAATACCCAGTTATATTTTGGAGGGGGAGGTCTCTCACTTGCTCAGGCTATCCACCCACCTCGGCCTCCCAGAGTGTTACGATGATAGGTGTGAGCCACCACACCCAGCTCAACTCCCTCTTCTTTAAAGGACAGAACATGTATTGGGTGCCTGTCATCTTTCCCTTTGTGTTTGTCATCTTGGTGAATTACTGGAAGATGCCAGCTCTGGCCAAAAGGCCGCTCATGGGATTATTGTGAGAATAAAAAGAGAACACATACGTGAGGTGTTGATCACAATGCCAGGCACCTGATAAGCCAGAACATGACAATTGCTATTGGTAAGATCTGGGCTTCCAGCAGGAGTTCACAACTAGGAATGATAATAGGGATGGTAAACCTATGCAAGACAGGACAGAGGGTCAGCCTTCCATTCAGCCTGACCAAGGGTGATGGCCACACTGCCTTGTTAACATCTTCAGTCCCCTAAATGTACCAGGCGTTGGAGATACAAAGACGTGAGAAATACACTTTCTCTGTGCTCAGAGAACTCACAGCTGGGGAGTTAGGTGAAGAGAGATCCTAGTTGGGAAAACCAATTGTTCTGGCAAAGGCAGACGGAGGCAAACAGGTCAATCCTGATTGAGGCTGGAGAGGAGTTTGCCTTGAGGAAGTAATTAACTCATTCCCTCCTTCCTAAAGATTAAAAAAAAAATAGAACTTAGCACACCCTTTCCATTTTTTATAACTACGGGATTTTAGACACTATCCTGAAAAGCAGAGTGGTGAAATGACATCTTCTGACTTCCTGTGAATTGGACAGTGGGCACCTGCACCCTCTCTGTCCAGCACGATAGAGGAGTGGAGATCAGGCCCGGTGGCCCTGGGAAGCTGCCACTTTCCTCACCTGTAAGACAGGGGCGGTGATGCATGTAGAATGCTGAGGACAGTGTCTGGCACACAGTGAGCCCTTGATGAATGTCAACTGTCATCATGTTCAGTGACGCCTACCTTGGGAGCCTATGAAAGTAAACTAGGGATCAATCTTATAGAATGATGTAGATTTTCCAAATGTGAGGGCAAAACATGAGAAACTCCCTATTCAGACTAAACTCAACAGATCTGCTGCAATGCTTTGGGTACGGTACCTACACCTTAAATATTTGCTGATTTCTCTTCACAATCGCCAAGATGTGGAATCAACCCAAGTGCCCATCAACTCATGAAGGAATTGAAGGTGTAAACGGTGGGACCCAGAAATGAGGCTACGGAGATGTTCAGGCGGGTTTATTGAAAACGATGTCTGGGCTCGGCACCTGTGGCTCAACCGGCTAAGGCGCCAGCCACGTACACCTAAGGTGGTGGGTTCAAATGCAGACCGGACCCACCAAACAACAACGATGGCTGCAACCAAAAAAAAAATAGCTGGGCCTTGTGGAAGGCACCTGTGGTCCCAGCTACTTGGGAGGCTGAGGCAGGAGACTCGCTTGAGCCCAGGAGTTGGAGGTTGCTGTGAGCTGTGAAGCCACAGTACTCTACCTAGTACTCTACTCTACCTCTACTACTCTACCTCTACAGCTGGAGGCTCCTATCTCAAAAAAAAGGATGTCTGGATTATCTGTTAGAAACTTGGGAATGCAAGAGTTAGGCTGCTACCCCTGGGCAGTACAAAGATGGCATCTGCACCCCAGGGGCAGTTAGAGACCTCTTTTATATAGGGCTGTAGTGGGTGGGCAAATTCCACAGCTTGCCTGGAAAGTTAGGGTCTTTTGGCAGGAACTTCTCAGGGGGTGGGGCTAGCCAGATCCTTTGTCTTAGGAGCAGAGGAGGGGGGGAGGGGAGAGGGTTTGTGTACGGCTGCATTAGGCCCTCCAACATTAACAAACTGTGGTCTATGTGTACCATGGAATACCATTGAGCCATAAAAAGACGGAGACTTTACATCTTTTGTATTTACCTGGACAGAACTGAAGAACATTCTTCTTAGTAAAGTATCACAGGAATGGAAAAACAAGTATTTAATGTATGCGATACTAACATGAAACCCATAGATAAACAGCTACATGCCCACAGGAGAGAAAAACAAAGTGAAATTCAAGTGGGTGGGGAGGGAGGGGGAGGAAGGGAGATTGGGAAGGTCTCACCTGCTGTGCACAACGTAAAGGTGTACAGCACACCCCTGGGTGAAGGGCTCAACTACAACTTGAACTTTACCTAACAAAGGCCCACAATGTACGCTAATCATTTGTATCCTTATGTTAATCTGGAATAAAATATATAATATGTGTTGTTGATTTCGTAAGTACTCCCTTTACAAAACAAAGGAACAAAAGAATGCCTATTCCTAGTTCTCTTTCTCTTGTTCTTCTAGTAATTGAGGAGAGAGACACCAGAACTTTCTGCTGTCTCTAGTTGGAGCCTGCAGCCTCCCAGCAGCAAGTGGGTGAGGCCGTTCTACAGTTACATTCGAGGTGGAAGCCCCTGACGCTCCCGGGCTGCAGGTTGCAACTCGTATCTCAGTCCTTTCCTTCTTGCTACCGGAGAAAGATTTTCCACGGGAAGATAAAGGCATTTCGAGTCTTGGGCCCTTTTTAACACTCTTCTTTGTTCTCCTTCACTGCACAAGTCAAGGGAGGCAGATGAGGGGTGCATCCAGTTCAAAATGGGAAATAGCCTACGGGGGGTTTTCCTACAGTCCTCAGGGAAGCTACAATCATTTTCTACCAATCAAGTATGGCCAGAGCAATTTAAACGATTCTGGAACTTTAGAGAAAGTCCTTACCTCTTCCCTATTATGCCCCGCCCCTCACTTCTGGAGCTCCTAGGGGCTTTTTTTTTTTCTCTCTCCTAGGGGCTTTTGTTCCTTTTAAGGTCTTATCTTAAATAAATATAAATTTAAATAGAGGCTCTGGGCCTGTAGCTCTAGCAGCTAAGGCGCCAGCCACATACACCAGAGCTGGTGGGTTCAAATCCGGCCTGGGCCTGCCAAACAATAATGACAACTAAGACCAAAAAATAGCCGGGCGTTGTGGCGGGTGCCTGTGGTCCCAGCTACGTGGGAGGCTGAGGCAGGAGACTCGCTTGAGCCCAGGAGTTGGAGGTTGCTGTGAGCTGTGATGCCAAAGCACTCTATCCAGGGTAACAGCTTGAGGCTCTGTCTCAAAAAAAAAAAAAATAGCTGAGTGCCCTTTAGTCCCAACTATTTGGGAGGCTGAGGCAAGAGGATTCAAACCCGGGCTGGATTCAAACCCACCAGCTTTGGTGTATGTGGCTGGCGCCTTAGCTGCTTAAGCTACAGGCAGGGAGCTAACACTCAGCTATTTTTGGAGATGATGTCTTGCTCTTGTTCAGGCTGAGCAAGAACTCCTGAGCTCAAGCAATCCACCTGTCTTGGCCTTCCAGAATGCTAGGAAAACAGGGGTGAGCCACCTCACCTGGCCCTTTTTCTGTTTTTCTACTATATCATTTTCTATTTTTAACCTTTTCTGAAATTGTGGTAAAAATTACCATGTTAACCACTTTTTTTTTTTTTTTTTTTTTTGAGACAAAGCCTCACTATGTTGTCCTGGGTAGAGTGCCGTGGTGTCACAGCTTACAGCAACCTCCAACTCTTGGGCTCAAGTGATTCTCTTAAGTCCCTCCCAAGTAGCTGGGACTACAGGTACCTGCCACAACGCCCGGCTATTTTTTGTTGTAGTTGTTGTTGTTTAACAGGCTGGGGCCAGGTTTAAACCCACCAGTTCCAGTGTATGTGGCAGGCGCTGTAACCACTGTGCCTTGGGCACCAAGCTCACTTTTTTCTTTTTGGCTGGGGCTGGGTTTGAACCTGCCACCTCTGGCATGAGGGACCTGCGCCCTATTCCTTTGAGCACCAGGCGCTGCCTTTTTTTTTTTTTTTTTTAAAGAGGTGGGGTCTCCATTGTTGCCCAGGCTGGAGTGCAGTAGTGCAACCATAGCCTATGTGAAGCTCCAACTCTTGGCCTTAGTGAGCCTCCTCCCTCAGCCTTCCAAAATGCTGGGATTACAGATGTGAGCCACCATGCGTGGCGTTAACCATTCTTAAGTGTACTGTTCAGGGTCATTAAGTACATTTACACTGCTGTACAATTATCACCACCATTCATTTCTTTTTTTTGTTTGTTTTTTTGAGACAGAGTCTCAAGCTATCCCCCAGGGTAGAGAGCTGTGACATCACAGCTCACAGCAACCTCCAACTCCTGGGCTCAAGTGAGTCTCTGCCTCCGCCTCCCAAATAGCTGGGACCACAGGCGCCCGCCACAATGCCTGGCTGGTTTTTTTTGGTTGCAGCCAACATTGTTGTTTGGCGGGCCCAGGCTGGATTTGAACCCGCCACCTTAGGTGTATGTGGCTGGCGCCTTAGCCGCTTGAGCCACAGGCGCCAAGCCACCACCATTCATTTCTAATACATTTTTATCCTCCCAAGAAATTGGGTACCCATTGAATACTAACTCCCCACTCCCTTTCCTCCCAGTCTGCTTTTTATTTCTATGGATTTTATGCCTCTATACATCTCTAGAAGTGGAGTCACATAGTATTTGTTCTTTTGTGCCTGCTTATTTGTGTCACTTAGCGTAATGCCTCAAAGTTCATTCATGTTTCAGGATGTGTCAGAATTTCCTTTCTATTAAAGGTACTTTTAACCTTTTTAAAAATTTGTGGTTGTATGGATTATCTTTCAGCAACCGGATGGTGGATGAAAGAACAAGTCTTGCCAGCTTTCTGATTTACTCATCTGTAAAATGTTTCTGAGTTCTGAACTATCATTTAAACATACCTAAGCAGGGGCCACCAATTCACAAGGTCCAGGTGGTCAGTGGCTGCTGCTGCTGCTAAGTTCCAATCCACTATTTCCAATACTGCATGTACAAATCTGATTTTTACACGTTGGCTAATACCGCTGGGCCAAACAGAACATATTTGCAGAATGGATCTGGCCCACAGGCTACAAGTTAGCACTGTCTGCCAGGGCTAAGATGGAGCTAATTCCAGCGTGACTTCATTCCTTCACTCAGTGCCATAGATGTTTACCGGGTCTCTACTACAGGCCAGGTTAAAGTAAATAAATCCCTATTGTTTTCAAGTGTGCCCATATTATTGTCTCCATTTTATATAGGAAAAGACAAGCACAAAGAGGTCAAATAACTTGCCCTTGGTCACAGGGCTGGGTTGGGATTCGAACTCAGATGGTTCCTTATCCTAAGGTCTTGTCCCAAAGGGGAACTCAAAGGATAGTGTTAAACCGTGGATTTATGCAGCACGCTTCCAGAAGAGGTGACTTTTAACTCGTCTTGAAGGTCGAGTTCAGCAAACAAGGCGGGGAGGGCAATCCAGGCAGAGGAAATCTCTGAGCCAGGATCAAGCCCTAAGATTGGCAGGAAACGAGCACGAAAGGGTAGCAGGGTCTCCCAGGCCCTCTAGTCCACTGTTTTCAGGAACATTACCAGCTCTTCAACAGCTTACGTCTCCACACTAACAGCTAGGGTAAGAATGGTAAAGAAAGGGGCGTTTACAAAAGCCGGGACTGCAGAGTACGAGCTCCCGCGACCTAATCGCGCTTGCAGGGTTCCCGCCCCGCGCCCCGGCCAGCGGGGACTACAAGTCCCGTGGTGCAGCGCAGCGCGCCCGGAGCCCTGCGGCCCCGCCCAGGCCCCGCCTCCAGCCCCGCCCCTCACAGCCCCCTCCCGCCGGGTCAGCCCCGAGGAGTTGCCCGGTGGCCGTAGCAGACGGAAGCCGAGCGAGAACTCTGGCGGCCGCAGGATGGGAGACTCCAAAGTGAAAGTCGCGGTGCGGATCCGGCCCATGAACCGACGAGGTGAGAGCCGAGCCCGCCCGGGCCGCCTCGGCGGAGGCGGCAGGTGCCTGGTGCGCCAGTCCCTCGGCCGCCGTGGGGGGTCCGTCCGGCCCCGCCCCTGGAGTCCGCCGCAGGGCTGGAGGGCGGCCTGGGCACCCGGAGGTCTCTCGCGCGCTACCCCGCCGCGCGGGCACGCCCCTCCCCTGGCCGGCCCGTCCCGGGGCGCCGGGGGCCCCACGTACCGGTCGGCCTCCCTTCCCGCTGCCCCTTCCGCCGGGCGCTCCGCCCCGGCTGCCCTCTCGCCTCCCTTTTGCCTGTCCGGGAGGGAGCCCCCGCCCCCCGCCTCGCCGCGTCCCCTCTGCCCGCTGGTCCCCGCCAGCTGTCACCGCGGCCCTGGCCCTCACCCGGCTGCGGCCACGGGACGGCCGGGCACCCTTCGTCTCTGCTCGAGTTGCCCCAGCCCGCACTTTGGTGGCCTGCGACACTGAAGCCCCTCGTCTTGGGGTGTCGCTTTCTATCTCTGTAACCCGGACGGTCTTGAAAAGTTGTAAATACCTTGGGGTTGGGCAAAAGAGATAGTTGTTTTTTTTTTTGACTGTTGAGAAATTTTTGGGTTTGCTTGAAGTCTTATTCGTCATCTCTCAACAATAAATAGTTTAAGTGCCAAGATTCTTGTGAAATTGTATCTTTCTGACATTCTTTTTAAGTCTGTAGGGAGGGTAGAGAAAGCCGATAAACTGAGTACATTTAAATCATCTGTGGAGAGTCAGGTGGCGTGGAGAGCCCCCAGCCGCAGATCAGGAGAGGCGGTGGGCTGGTCTTGACTTTGTTATATAACTAGCAGCATGAGTGGTAGTTACTTTAAATGAGATAATATATTTGAACACAGGTTATATACAAGGTCATGTTGTTGAGATCACTGTTGTAGTCCCAGGAGGTGACTTTGCAGTGAATATGACTCTTAACTAATCAGAGTCATTTGTCTTTTTCAGAACCACTTTCTACTCTTTTCTCACAGTGTCTTGGTTTATAATCAGGTGTGGTTAATTTTATGTATGAAGTACAGGTGGTTTTACTTTTCTTGGCTCTCTTCTGTGTATATAGAGACCTACAGATCAACCAGTTGGCATAGACTCTGTTGGTGTGCTGTAGTGGAGGTTACTTTATCTCTCCCTCCGAGTTATCTGTTGGTTTGTCCTTTTGTTCCTGCTAAGTCTGCTTAAGGCTGTCAGGTGAGTTTTTCCCTAAGACCTTAATTAGTTTTCAACTAGGGCAAGATTGAGCCTCAGCCTTGGCCTCGCCTGTTTCAGGCTCTGACAAAGTGAAATAACTTAGAACTCTGAAAGTTTTCAGAGCATGAGTTTCTAAATATTCTGCCATCTTTATTAAACTTAACTTCAAGTTTACCATCACAATGATTTTTTTTTTTAAAGCTACATGAAACACAACATCTCTGGGAATTGATTCTGAAAGGATGGTTTCAGCACATTCTTAGAATTTCCTTTTCACAGAAAAACTTGGAAATGTCAGCGCTAAAAAGAGGCAGTTTAGCATCACAGAAAGACTTCTCTCTTTCCCCACTGGTTTCGTTTCTTTCTTTCTTTCCTTTTTTTTTTTTTGAGACAGAGCCTCAAGCTGTCCCCCTGGGTAGAGTGCAGTGGCATCACAGCTCACAGCAACCTCCAACCCCTGGGCTCAAGCGAGTCTCCTGCCTCTGTCTCCCAAGTAGCTGGGACCACAGGTGCCCGCCACAAGGCCAGGCTATTTTTTAGTTACAGCCATCATTGTTGTTTGGTGGGCCCGGGCTGGATTCAAACCCACCACCTTAGGTGTATGTGGCTGGCGCCTTAGCTGATTGAGCCACAGGCGCCGAGCCTGGTTTTGTTTCTTAAGAGGAATTATCCTTTTTATTTATAAATTGCCATTGAGAAGATCGTAATAAAGAGTTTAGAGGAATGCATAAAGAATAACAATCTTAGCTGTGGAATGGATGTTAGCTGTTCCTTGTTTGGAACTCATTTTAAAATTAACATTTGCACATAGATTCCATCACCCTAGAAATAGAAGTGCACTATTTGTGGGAAAATGCCTCTTCAGTTCACTCAGTGCCCTCTGTTACCTAGCTTGGTCTATTGTACCACACACGTGAACTTATTTCACTGATTACCACAGGTAATTACAATTAGTTCTTTTTCTATTTTGTCATGAAGTATTTTTGTACCTAAATATGAAGGTACACCATGGCAGTCTATGTGGAGACTGTCTCAAAAAAACGTAAGGGTTGTTTATGGAATTCAATGTAGTGGAATTCTAAAGTGAGTGATTTTTAAAATTACTATCCAGAGTTTGAATAAAAAGGCTAAAACAAAACCAAATTCCTTTTCAGTAATTTTGAAAAGAATCACTAATTTGAATAGTTACACTTCTGGGGAAATTAATGTATTAAGTGATGGTGCATAATTATGTAATTGTTTTTACAATAGCACATAAGTGCAGGAAGCAAACTTGTAAATCACTCTTCACAAATGAGGACGGGGATGAAATGGGTGACTGTATACAGACTTTGATATTTGGAACCCCATTAGCTGTCTTTTAAGGAAGATCAGAAAATGCCCAGAAACTTCTGGTGTACCATTAAGTTCTTCACGTGATTCTTGATTATGCTAAAGTGTTTGGATTCTTAAGGGGGTTGGTTGGTTTACTATTTAACTTTCATTATGGAAGTAAGAATGTTTTCATCTTTTTGCTAAACTCTTATCTGGGCTTGGGAGACTTAATCATTTGAATGTTAAGCATTAGGACCTAATTCAGGCATAGCAAGAGTTATAAAGGCTAATTTTGTCAGTCATATTTTTCCAGTTATACACTTAGACATCATACTAATAAAACAAGCAAAATTGGGAAGGAAAAAAGTTCTCCTGCATCCTCTGTCCTGACAACTTATTTCCATTCCAGTTTGTGCTTACATGCAAACATGCGTAATTTTATATAGTTTTAATAGTACATTTATTTTTGCTTTTCTTCGTCTGAGATACAAAGCTAAGCAGCGAATGAAAAAGGGGAAACTTTTGTCATGAGATCTTGCAGTTGTATTTGCAGATACTATTTTTTAATGTTGTTCAGACTGTATCTCAATAGATAACCTCTTGGGTGCTTGATTGTACAATATAGAACACTGTCCATACACTATTAATGAGTCTAATCATTACATGAGTTGGAAGTTTGATAGGCATAATTGGTGTTAGTTCAGCAACACTCGCCTTTTTGGGAATTTGATGTTTTATAACTTTAGGTAGTTTATTTATTTTTTCACTTTTTGAGGCAGAGTCTCAAACCTTCCCTCTGGGTAGAGTCTGGTGGCATTGTAGCTCACAGCGACTTCCAGTTCTTGGGCTCAAGTGATCCTCTTGCCTCAGTTTTTCTTTTCTTTTTTTTCTTTTTGCAGTTTTTGGCCAGGGCTAGATTTGGCATATGAGGTCAGCACCCTACCCCTTTGAGCCACAGGTGCCACCTTTATTTCTTTTTTTTTCCTCTGAGACAGAGTCTTACTATATCACCCTAGGTAGAGTGTGTGGTGTCACAGCTCACAGTAACCTCAAACTCTTGGGCTTAAGTGATTCTTCAATGCCTCAGCCTCCTACGTAGCTGGGACTACAGGTACCCGCCTCAACGCCTGGCTAGTTTTTCTATTTTAGTAATGACAGGGTCTTAGTTTGGCTCAGGCTGGTTTTGAACTCGTGAGCTCAAGCTGTCCACTTGCCTCAGCTTCCCAGAGTGCTAGGATTACAGGTGTGAGCTACTGCGCCCAGCCAGCTGTAGGTAGTAAAAAAAATTAATAGATAGATGAACAGTTATTGACTGCCTGCCAGATGTCTAGCTTAGATAGTAGTGTGGAATCTTCCTGCCTTTCCTCCAGGGATTTCCTGTGTTTAAATCTGTATAAGGTTCAACTACCAAAATAAATAAATAAATGTATATAGGAAGTATTTAGAAAATACTTTTGCTGTCTACTTAGCTGAAGGCAATGGAGCCAGAAAATTACACTAGAAATTGAGATAGAAACAGGGAAATGAGTTATTTTAGGTGGGATGGAGACTGGATAATGCATTTATTTCAGCAGGTGTTTCAAATGAGTTCACTTTGCGCTTGACCATTCTTGATGCAGTGAGAAACAAGAAGTGTGAAATAATGTTAAATAGGGTCAGGTGGTGGGGAACCTGTAGCCTTAAGTTAACTTGTGACTTTATCAGTCCTTCAGTGTGACCTTTTGACTGATTCCAAATTTTACATAAATCCTTTTTTTTTTGAGACAGTCTCAAGCTGTTACCCTGGGTAGAGTGCTCTGGTGTCACAGCTCACAGCAACCTCAAACTCTTGGGCTTAAGCGATTCTCTTGCCTCAGCCTCAACAAAAATCCTTTTATTCAAAGGGGGTGTAGCAAAAAAAGGTGAGGCTTTTCTCACCTCCTTTGCAGAGAGGGACTATTATGCAGCCATTAAAAATGCTGATGATCAAACCATTGAACATTTCTCTGCTGGGGAAGAAGCAGGGCGTAGAACTATGTGTAACTGTGATTGAATCTGCTAGTAGGACTATGTAAAAAAGTATACCAAAATGGGCGGGAGCTGGAAAGGATCCTGAAAAAATGAAACTGGTTGTTGTAGTTTGGAAGATTTTATTTGCCTCGTATCATCATGTTCGTTTCTTTTTTTTTTGGCCAGGGCCGGGTTTGAACCCCCAACCTCTGGCATATGGGGCTGGAGCTTTACTCCTTTGAGCCACAGGCACCGCCCCACGTTCACTTTCTTAGAGTGTGCTTTCTGGTTCATGCTCATGAGGAAATGACTGTCACGCGAAAAGTTGAGATGAAAAGGAAAACAGCTATAGCAGGCCACCAGTTATTAAGTGCCGGTCACAGGACAGGGAAATATAGGAACTTAGAGGGGTGAAGACTTCACTGAGTGGGGGAACTTGGTTGGACCTCAGGGAGGAAGCTTATGATTTGAGTGGGTGGGCTGGGGGAGGGGAGGGAAAGAGCAGCATTGATTCATGCTGCTCCCAGGCTTTCTCCCATGGCCCTGGAGAAAGGCACAGAGGCAGAAATGATCCCGGCAAGTTTAGGCAGCAGCCAGGAGATTTACCTGCCAGGGGAGGGGGATCCTCTGTGGTTGCCAAGAAGGGAAAGTTGGGTGAATTGTAGGGAGTCCCGAGTACCAGCTGGGTAGGCCTGAATCTGTGTCGAGGGTGGCTCTTCCAGGGTGGCTGATCCGTGTTTAGTTTGTAAGAACTTTGTGTGGGTCTTGAACACAAACATGAAGGAGAAAGAGTTGCGGATCTTAAGGCCAGCTTGGAGGCCAAGGTGGGTGACTGATTGCCAGCGCAGCTGGGCGAGACTTCAAATGTGTGGAAATTAAGCCATGTGAATGGGGAATGTGAGGAGGCTGGTCAGAAGCAAGTACGGAGTTGTGAATAAAAAGACAAAGGGAGCCCAGCAAGGTGGCTCATGCCTGTAATCCTAGCACTTTGGGAGGTAGAGGTAGGAGGATCCCATGAAGTCAGGAGTTCGAGACCAGCCTGAGCACCCTGTCAAGACCCTGCCTGAGAAAAGTTAAAAAAAACAAACAAAGAAACAAAGCCATGTTGGTGCTTGCTGGTAGTCCCAGCTACTTGGGAGGCTGAGGCAGGAGGATTGCTTAAGCTCAAGAGTTTGAGGCTGCAGTGAGCTATGATACACAGCTGCACTCCAAAATAAATAACAACTGGGCGGTGCCTGTGGCTCAAAAGAGTAGGGTGCTGGCTCCACATACTGGAGGTGATGGGTTCAAACCCAGCCCTGGTCAAAAACTGAAAAAAAAAAAAAAAACAAATAAGGGAAAACTGAGGATGTGGGAGGAAGCTTAGAAAACCCTGGAGTCAGTGAGGACATGGGTGATCCTGAGGCAGTCACGGGCAGGGGAGGGTGGTTTTGACCTTAGGGACTCTGGGATTCTTTAGCCCTCTCAGCGAGATCACTGACAGGTACAGAGCTAAGGGTGACTGTGCATGGAAATTTCTGGCCGTATTTGCTAACACAGAAGATACTTGTTTTACTGGCATCTGCTTGATATGCAAATGGGAAGGAGACACGAGTCTATTGCAACATTGTTTGGCTCCTGTCAGTTCAGTGACTGAAATTTGGATTTATATTAATAGGGCCAAAGGCCTTTTGAGAAGAAGGGACATGTTTTATACAATAAAATACAATTGTGTTAAAATTGGCATAAACTTTTACCCCCCTCTCATCCATAAAACAGCCACTTTAACATTTCCACTTCTTAAGTTCTGAAAATGGCAGAAACCACTGACAAAACTATGCGTTAAAGGAGATGAATGGAAGTGGTCAGTGTGTGGAAATGGATTTATTGATCTCTCTGCTTGCTGATCCTATTACTCTTGTTTCCGGCAGAGCTGACGGGGTGGGGGGGAAAGTGTGTGGATCTAACTGGTCCCCTCCCACACAAATCCATGACTTCCCTGGGCTTTCTCTCTCCAAAGCTGCAGTGCTCTTTAGAAAGTGAGAACCCATTAGTTCATTCAGTTCCTTCAGCTGTACCAGTTGAAGGATAGAAAAGCTACTTTTTGAGAGCTTTCTATTTGTAAGCTACAGAATTTAGTTTTTTTTGTATATTATTTCATTCTTCAAATCAAACTTTGAAAGGTAGTTGTCCGGTTTCTATTTAACACAATCTCAGAGAGGTTAAGGTTCCCAGAGCTACGAAACCAGTATTTTGGAGCCCAGATTTCACCTACTTTGCCATCAGAGCTTGTGCTTTTACTGCTACGTTGGGCACGATGATCTTTACGGGGACCTCGCAGTCCTGAGGTTGCATCATTTTCAAAGATGTGGAGGATACCCTGGAAACGTAAGTCATGATCTTTTGCAGTTCTTTTTTTTTTTTTGGCTGGGGCTGAGTTTGAACCTGCCACCTCTGGTATATGGGGCCGCCGCCCTACTCCTTTGAGCCACAGGTGCTGCCCATAAGTCATGATCTTTAACTAAAGGAGTTCACAATCTTTTTGGTAATGAGAGACGCACAGTTCATTATAAGAATGCATGTATAGGCTGGGTGACATGGTACCCACCATCCAAGCTACTTGGGAGACTGAGGCAGGAGGATCACTAGAGCCCAGGAGTTCAAGACTACAATGAACTGGCTCAGTGCCCATAGTACAGCGGTTATGGCATCAGCCACATACACCGAAGCTGGCAGGTTCAAACCCAGCCCAGTCTGCTAAACAACAATGACAGCAATAACAAAAGAAATAGCTGGGTTTTGTGGTGGGTGCCTGTAGTCCTAGCTACTTGGGAGGCTGAGGCAAGAGAATTGTGTAAGCCGGGTGGTGCCTATGGCTCAAAGGAGTAGGGCACCAGCCCCATATGCTGGAGGTGGTGGGTTTAAACCCAGCCCTGGCCAAAAACTGCAAAAAAAAAAAAGAATCGTGTAAACCTAAGAGTTTGAGGTTGCTGTAAATTGTGACACCACGGCACACTACCAAGGGCAACTACCAACAGCGACGTAGAGTCTGTCTCAAAAAAAAAAATTATCTACCTTTTATAAATGGACCCTAGTGAACTTAAGAGTAAAGAGTTGGCTTTTTAGAAACATGACTGGGAGGTAAAGAGAGGTACATGTATGTTTCTGGGTAGCAGATTTAATTTGGAAATTATTATTTAATAGAAAAGCAGATTACCAAATGGGAAACTCAGAACTATTTTGTTCACACTGAGAATGAGGCATTTCCCCAGATGGAACTTGAGTTGTGTAAAGGGAGTCTCCCTGCCCTGCCTGTATTTCACTGTGATGTCACTGGGGAGCGAGCCATAGCTGATTTGTACATCGAAGAAAGACTTGTTTCAAATTGTTCTTCACTTTTATGAGGTGACTAATATGCTGGCCGAATAAGCTGAGTTGTCAGATGTTGATATTTTAATATTCATTGTGAGGAATTAGACCTGAAAAGGGATCTTGTTTAGAAATAATACAGGATTTTTAATGTTAGTGGAGTAAATTAATTCCTTCCTTCCTTTTTTTTTTTTTTTAAAGAAACAGAGTCACTTTATCGCACTGGGTAGAGTGGTATGGTGTCATAGCTCACAGCAACCTCCAACTCCTGGGCTTAAGCAATTCTCTTGCCACAGCCTCCCGAGTAACTGGGACTGTAGGTGCCTGCCAGAACACCCAGCTATTTTTTTGTTTCAGTTTAGCTGGGGCAGGGTTAAAACTCGCCACCCTCAGTATATGGGGCGGCACCCTACCCACTGAGCAACAGGCACCACCTCCATCCTCTCCTTCCTCTCTCTCCTTCCTCCCTCCTTCTTCTCCCTCCTTCTTCTCCCTCTTTCCTTCCTCCCTCCCTCCCTCCCTCCCACCTTCCTCCCTCCCTCCCTCCCTCCCTACCACCTCCCTCCCTCCCTCTCACCTTCTTCCCTCCCTCTCCTTCCTTCTCCCCTTCCTCCCTCCTTCCTTCCCCTTCCTCCTCCCTTCCTCCCCCTTTGCTCCCTCCTTCCTCCCCCCTTCCTCCCCCCATTTTCCTCCCTCCCATTTTCCTCCCTCCCTCCCTCTCTCCTCCCTCCCTCCCTCCTTCCTCCCCCCTTCCTCCCCCCTTCCTC
>CAUYTI010109934.1:0-36146 GCA_963575145.1 Galago senegalensis | reverse complement strand
GAGACAGAGCCTCAAGCTGTCCCCCTGGGTAGAGTGCCGTGGCATTACAGCTCATAGCAACCTCCAACTCCTGGGCTCAAGCGAGTCTCTTGCCTCTGCCTCCCAAGTAGCTGGGACCACAGGCGCCCGCCACAACGCCCGGCTGTTTTTTGGTTGCAGCCATCATTGTTGTTTGGTGGGTCAGGGCTGGGGATTCGAACCTGCCACCTTAGGTGTACGTGGCTGGCACCTTAGCCGATTGAGCTATAGGCGCCGAGCCTTTCCAAGAACTCTTTAATCTAGCTCTGAATAAGAGGTTCCACTGGTTCAACTATGAGAGCTACATGACTAAATTTATCGCTCAGTGAATATTAAAACCTCATTGTAACATATTTGTACATATACAATAAGGAATTACGAGAATTTTTAAAGCCTTTTATGTCTCATCTTTTTTCTTCTATAAATGAAATGTGTGCATAGCAATTAGCTTGATACCTGACCATAATATGAGTTCAATGAAAGGCAACAGGTACCAGCTCTGCCCAATGGGCCTCTCCATGATGACAGAAATTTTCTATTGCCATACCGTCCTATGTGGCAGGCACAAAACACATGCTACTATTGAGCATGTAGATCATGTGACTGAGAAACTCGATTTTTGTTCTAATTAACTGCAATTTTAATAATTACATGTACTTAGTAGGTGCGATAGTGGACAACACAGAGACTATGAATTGCACAAGATGGTGCTATGTCTTATTCATCATTTTACCACCTGTGGGAGAAATCAAAATAAGTACAAGGCATCATTTCTGGCATTTGAGCTGTGGAGAACAGAAAAACTAAGTAGATAGAGTTGACACGTTTTGTGGGGGCCTTGAGCTATGATGGAACTGTACAGTCCTGTCCAGTGTGAAAACCCACAAGCCAAAGACAGATGCGTGTCCTATTCTACCTGGATTAAACTTTATTTAGTAAGGCTTCTTTCAATGTAATAGCTCCCCTACTGTGGAGATCAAAACAAATATTATGTAGGAGAAATTTAGGCAAGACGAAGATGTAAGAGTAGGGTCGAGAAAGGGAAATTTATTGCCCTGGTGCTGCCCATGAAATCAATCCAATTCCACAGCTTCCTTAGTAGTTTCTGAAGTTCCCATAATGGCCCCCAGTGCTACAAAAACCACATATTCTAGTTATCATCCTTTCTGCTCTTGGTAAACTCTCCATACCTTTCACTATTTCTCACAAAAATCTCTCTGCCTCTGAGTCAAGTGATCATCTCCTACTTTCAATAAATTAATTCTAGTTTGCTGAATTTTTTTAGATTATTCATGCAAATGGACATGTGCAGCAAACAGGTAGATTCTAATCCGTCACTTATTTTAAGTAGAGATGCCTAATAAGACTAAATCTCATGAAACATTCACAAAAGGAGTTAAACCAGTATGTAATATGTTCCCTAAATGAGTATAGTCTGAGCATCCTATAGCATTGGAATAAGATGATCCTGGCTTAGGAAAGGGCATGTGCTGGAGAATAGATGGAAGAAAAGCCTGGGGGCAAGAATGCAGAGCCCATCTGTGCCACCCTGAGCAAGACATCCAGGGATGCTAAAGAATTTTCAGTAGGAAAGAAAAGATGAAAATGACATTAAAAACCTTAGACCAACTGAATACATCATTCTAAATTTCCATTATACATAGTAAATGCTGAAAAAAGACAAAAAACCTCCGAGAAATTAAAAAACAATATGTCATCTAACCCATATATTGACATAAGTCAAGCATCAGTCAGGGTCAAAAGGATAGAGAACAGGTTTCAGTTCTACCTAGAATACAGCCCTTTAAATATGTCCACAGTATTGATGATTTAAAAATTGAGGGCTGATTACTTTAAAAATAATTTACAAAATACTGGCAAATATAAACAGAAAAATATAATGGATCTCTCATTCTACATTCAGTTGAAAATAGCAGTCCTGGGGCCATTGTTAAGGCACAGAGTGGGCACAGAAAGTTGGAAGTCTACCCAGTTTTTACTCCCTGAAAAGCAGTGGGGATCTCAGCTAATAGAGCTGTGAATATTCAGTGAAGGCCAATAATCAGTTTACCATAAAAATAGCAGCAGTCACAGCTCCCAGAGCTTTGCAGGCTTGCCAGGAGGGGTACCCCACACCCACGCACATATTGGAATGAGGTGGGGGAAACACCATCCTCATAAATGAGCCTTCAAGGCTTGTATTTTGATGCCTCTGTCACAGGAAGGATTAACAATGCACAGCTTCTTTCACTGCTGCTTTCACAGCTAGTATTTTAATATGCCCAGAATCTCTAAGGAAGCTGTTAGTAACTAACTTAAATAGGAGCAGGCAGTGCTTTACATCCATTGTTAGAATAAATAAACAAATCCCTAAAACATCCTGCTGGTTACACAGAGACAGATAGCTCTTGTTTATCAGAGTGAGCATCACACAGGGTGCACTGAGTAGGGGCACACCTTAGAGAGGCCTCCAATTATGTTCAATTCTTGTTAGACACAGACAAAATGCTGTTGCTGCCATGAAAGTCTGCTGAAACTGCTGCTTTATTTCCTGGGACTTCCTGCCATGAGGAGAAGGGAATAAAGCCCTTCACACAAGCTGAGCTGAGAGATTATACAAATAGGTCGGCTGGGCAGCAATAGTGCTCCTCCTGGTGGGATGCCCACCCAGACAAAGGCAGAAGGTCCTTAAGGATTTACTCATACAGATCGGGGCAGTTTGGAAAAATATGCACTTAATAACTTCAACCCTAGAAGTGACTGGATGCCTTTAAGCTGCAGCTACAACAGGCCCACCTCAATGCCACCATCAAAGCAGAGAACTGTGAAAGAAAGTTCTGGAGTTTGGGAACAATAGACTTGATGCTGTTTCAACTGCATACACTGACCTGGATATGTTTGCTCTGGCAGCCCTGTACCACGAAGTAAAGAGACCAGGCATGAGGTCCCATGGTTGGGAAGCAAAAGCTGGGAGGGGATTCCCATTCCTGTACCATGACGCCCTCAGTGGTTCCTCTAGTTCAGCATGAAGTAATATAGAGGGTAGAGGAAAGAGTAGTAACCAGTACAGAGGTTTGTGTGCACCGTTGGAGGGCAGGAGGCAATGTACCTCTCAAGGGTCCCTTCACTGACAAGAGAGTCAAGGTGAAGGTGTACACTCTCTCCCCTAAAATCAAGCCCATCCTCAACACAGACACCACAAGCAGCAGAACAAACCAGCCTGCTAGAGCGAAGCCAGAGATACTTCCAAATGACTCACAGGTGACCAAACCCTTTCTTTTCTTATCTCCCATGTCCCATAAGCCCTCCTAGCCCATCGAAGCCAGACTCAGAAAAGGGCTAAGGAGAAGTCTCTGACACTGAACTCAACACTCCCTCCATCTTCCCACAAGTGGTAAGTAGAAGGCAGAGTGAAAGAGAATACCCCATACCCTCCTGCCATTCATTCTAGGTCACTCAAGACAAAAACCAAGTCTGCACTATAGAGAGGAGGACATGCTAAAGTGAGCACAATATGGGAGTTTAAAACACCATGACATCTTGATAACTTATGTAGACAGAAATGCAAGAAATGGAAAGGAAAAATAACCCAACGGTGACACTGCATATAGGAAAGGAACAGGTCAAAACAGAGCATAGTTCAAAGTAATAATTGAAGAAAAATTAACTTTTCATATGGATACCCCACAGCTTTTAGACTGCACAGTAATCTTGTTACTGTATTAACATGTTTAATTCTCACAGCAATTATGAGATAAAAATTGTATTATGCTCACTTGATAAAAAAGTAAATTGAGATTCAGAGAGGTAAATTGCCCAGAGTTCAGTTAATAAGCCAGGATTTGAAACCAGGGCCATTTGGCTTTCAAAAGAGTGCCTTTTATTCTGTTAATCACCTAGTTTTTTAGGTTTTCTTGATAAAAGGATAAATTCAGAAAGGCTGTCCTGGTGTGTATCAAATGTTAGCAGTAGGAGGAATTATAAGTTAAAGGCCATATTACGACAGCAACAGCCCAAACAGTGACAGTGGACCACTAAGTGGAGATCCAGGTGGGTAGTGCCTGGAAATCCAGTGGCAGGTCAAGGTCTTACAAGGTAGTCAAAGCATCTGGCAGTGACTAAACAGACAAAGGCCAGGGTGTCCTACAGGGGAACCATGACTGCATTTTTTCCAAAGATTACCATTTTCCCAGATATGTAGCTCTTCTAGAATTGTGTTACTCCCTCTTAAAGAGAAGGAGCCTGAAGTCCCACCTCTGAACATTGGTGGGGGGTAGCTTTGCAGACTCCTTGATCAACAGAGTATGGCACAAGTAGCTCTGAGATTAGAAGGTAAGCGTGGCTTGCATTCCTGGAACCTCCAGCACACTGTGAGTGACCTTCAGAGCCTTGAAGGGGACCATGGAGAGGAACTGAAGCGCCCAGTCCACAACCCTGGATGAGCTCCCAAAGACAACAACCAAATTGCGAGCAAGATGAGCTTAATACCTGTAAACTCTTCTCTGTTTTCTGCTTATTTTTAAACGTTCCTGTAGCGTGTGTTAGGTTATGTCTTGTCATTGTTTTTAGTTGTGTACACAGACAGAAACTTAAGCAGAAATGGTAGGTTTTGGTGTTGAATTCAGTGTATACATTAGTAAGCTATGAAATTAAAACTCTGTAATTAATTGGTAATCATGAAAATAAAAAAGAAACCAAACCAAACCAATCAAACAAACAACAACAACAACAACAACAAAAAAAAAACCAACAAACAAAAAAATCTGATACCCCACAGAGCAAAAAGGAGTGATTTCTAAAAAGCCATATCAAAATTGCCAACTTAAGGAGTAAGTTAATACTTGCTATTCTCTCATGTCTGTGATGTTTGAAGGTGGTTTAATACACAGTAATAAGTACCTAATATAAGCCATAGAAACAGGACAATAGGAACAAGACTCTGGGAATATAGGGGAGAACTCATGGCAAGATCCCAGCTTAGAGGAAGTGGTTATAGAACAGAACTTTAGAATTGATGAACAAGACAAAAACATCTGTTCCTATTCTTTGGGTGAAAAGAAATGGCTTAGTCCTGGGAATCAAAGGATAACCTCAGTTAGTAAGAACATTATTAAGCCAAGCTTAAAAAGTGTTATTTGATAATCAAGAAGTTAACTGGCCTCAGATGTGGGACGAAAAAGGGCTGTTGTAAGGAGCCAGAAATCAAGCATGTCCTACCAGAGCATATGCGTCACTCCAAGATTCTATGTCAAACTGGCAATAGTTTCAACTTTCACAAAAGTCTGATTTATTAGTCGTGGTTGCCTGGAGTAATAAGTTAAGAGACTGTGAGAGAGCATCCAGGCTCAGCAAGAAAGATTGGGGAGGCTGATTAAAGATGTCTTTCATCAGAGTAGAAAAGGCAACGCAACATGCATGCTATGAATGTCCCAGCCTTATGTTAAATGCAACTAATTTCAACATTGCAAATGTGACTGTTATCACAAGACCCAGTATTAAAGCAAGTGAAAAATGTCTCTACTGCTGCTGTGCATAGTGTCAAATGTTTACCATGAATTTAAGAAAGGATCTTGAGTCACAAGATTAATGTTAAATTGATAGTCTGAACCAACTTGTAGTATGACCTTAAGCAAAGCACTGGATTTCTCTTTCCCCTTCTCTATAACTTTCTAAAATAAAATTTTTTTAAATAGAATCAGTTTGAAGGTGAATGAGAGAACTCATAGGAATAAGCTTTGTAGACCATGAAGGCTGTGTGCATACGAACAGTTATTGAAACTTATTTTAAGAAGGCATATCTTTTCCCTATTTGGCCCCAAACTTTATGTCTTATTTGTTTCAACTCCTTCATTCTCCACATCTAATCCATCCCAAGTGCTATTACATTCCATTATAAAGCAAAACTTTTTTCCCTGTCCTTTCCCACCAGTTCCTCCTCAGTTTCTTTTCTACTACCTAATATTTATATTCTGACATTGGTCTCCCAATGGGTACATTCACTTGACTAAACTGGACATCTAAAATTGGGTGAAGCTATAGTTAGGAGGTTGTAAAGGCAGAACAAATAGCTGAGAAGACTTGAGTAGATGTACCTAGAGACCATGAGCTGCCCAGAGAATAACAGAATCAAGTGTCTAAGGTAGGCTACCAAAAAGAGTGGGGATTAGAAACCTGTGAATCACCAATGCAGTAAGAGCAGCTCATTTGTATTTGTTTATCACCTTGGAATTTACTTATATAGGATATACTATTGTACGTTATATATGTAGGTCAATATATATTATATATTGTGATATATATTTTATATATATATATGTATATATATATATATATGTATACATACACCCACACATTCTATTAAGAAAGGCTACTTTGTTGTTAAAAGCTTTGAAAACTGGCTCAGTACCTGTAGCTCAGCGGCTAGGGTGCCAGCCACATATACCAGAGCTAGGGGGTTCGAATCCAGCCCAAACCTGCCAAACAACAATGACAACTCCAACCAACAATTAGTTGGGCATTGTGGCAGGCACCTGTGGTCCCAGTTGCTTGGGAGGCTGAGGCAAGAGAATTGCTTAAGCCCAAGAGTTTGAGGTAGCTGTGAGCTGTGATGCCATGGCATTCCAGCCAGGATGACAGCTTGAGACTCTGTCTCAAAAGAAAAAAAAAAGCTTTGAAAACTGCCATCCTACTTCATTAATCTTCCTGTGTAGTAAAGTAGGTCTACTTAGTATTCCCCAAATACGTGGCACACTCTTCCTCTCTGCCTATAGTGCACTCTACACACCAGCGTCAAATCCAGTGCTTCTCCTCTCTTCTTGCTGTTCCTATTGAAATTTCCTCCATGGCTTCAGGTGTCATCAAACTACAGCCCATGGGACATGAGGCCCACCTGGGTCATTTATCCGGCCCGCCAGGTGTTTTTGCTGCCGCTGCCTGTCCTGCTTAGCAGCTGACTCATCCCGGGACCCACAGTCTGGCCCTCCAACAGTCTCAAGGACAGTGAACTGGTCCCCTGTTTAAAAAGTTTGAGGACCCCTATCTAGCTCATATTGCCTCCATTCTGATATAACACCTGGAGGAACTTCTACTTTGTCATTACAGTGTTTTTAGCATTTTGCATTTGAGAATTATCCCACATCAGGTGCCAGGTGTCTGACATACGCAGATCCCCACTGATTTCTTCAGACAGGATTTCAGTAATGGTTTGCATGCTTTTTATTTCTCCTATTGCATTTTACCCATATTAGGGGCCCCTTAATAGTTTTAAGTAAACATAAGTTGACTGATAACATAGTTTATTCAAACTTTTTAAAAAAATCATAAATGTATTCTACTGATTTAAAAAAAAAAGCAATGAAAAGCCTCAGGGGGGGAAGAAAAGCACATTAATTTTCATCATGTACAAAAACACCCAGATGCTTTCTTTCCTTAATCACAAAGCAAGCGTCAGACCTCAAAGGATACTTCTTTAATGCTATATGTTGGTTTTAAAATATATTGTTTCATTATTTGGATGATTTCAAGTTACAGTTTTAAAAGCAGTAATTTTCCCATACACAGAAAATTTTTATCATCTATTCCATCTCTTAGACAAAGTTAATCCTTTCTGATTTCACAATGCCAGAAACTTTTCAAAGAAATTTCATCTTTTTCTAACTTAACTGAGGAGATATTTTTTCATCCAAATTGTTTGAAAGTTTTAATTTAATATTAAAAGTCAAATTAATAAAAGATAATGCACAGAAACCTAATGTTTTATTTGAATCTACCATATACTGTGGAAAAGCTGAGTTCTTTAGTGGGTAAGACAGCATAGGAACAGTATATTCCTCTGAGGAAGGAGGGTGAAAAAGAAAATGCTTTAGGCTCAGCACCTGTAGCACAGTGGCTACTGTGCTAGCCACATACAGCGAGGCTGGTGGGTTTGAACCCTGACTGGGCCAACTGAACAACAATGACAACTGCAACAAAAAATAGCCGGGCATTGTGGCAGGTGCCTGTAGTCTCAGCTACTTGGGAGGTTGAGGCTAGAGAATTGCTTAAGCCCAAAGACTTTGAGGTTGCTGTGAACTGTGACATCACAGCACTCTGCTGAGGGCAATATAGTGAGATTCCATCTCAAAAATAAAAAAGAAAAGAAAGACAGTGCTTTAGTGATTAAAAAAAATTGTATGGTTTCAGTCAAATTGGGGAAAATATTCTTGTCTCTCAACTTATACATTGTGGTCTATAATCATAACTGGTCTAGAATTCGTTTATTATTGCATTTCTAGCCTGAATCTCTTGACCTACTTGTTGATAATCTATTGATTTCTCAATGTGTGTCAAGAAAATGTATCCATTCTATGCATGTCTTCATTCTTGAGGTTTTGCCTCCCAATCTACTAATAATGAAGGGAAAGGAGGGATATAATTACCAAGATGTCAAGTACAACCTGGGTAGATAAATACTAAAAAAATGGAGAAGAAAACAGAGGGCCAAGAGTACCAGGAAGAAAGTAGGAGAAAATCTCACAGAGTAAAAGTAAAAAGTTGGCGCCACACATCCCTTCTTCCTAACTATTCAGTTGATTAGAAAAGGATCTTCCAAAAGAAGATCCAAAAGATCCAAAAGAAGCTGGGGAAGTTATTTTGAAGCCAGTAAAAGTACCATAAATTTCTCTTTTTCTGAGTAAAACTGGAAACATGCGATTGACTTCATGGCATGGCACCCATGTTAATGACAATTCCTATGGTTTCTGTAGCACTAGAGGCAAAATATTATTTTGCATTATGCCAAAGACACAAAACTGAATAGGAATTTGTTTACCTCAGAACAACCTTTGTCCAGGTAGAGGTGACATCTAAATGGGTAAAGGTGAAATGAGTGCTGAACTATCAGAATAACACACTAAGGGATCAGAACAGACAAGACTGTGTAAACTTGACAGGCAGACTGGTGCATGTTATCTCTGCCCACTGGTAACTTTGGTGTGGTTTGTTTTCTTCTCCCCCAAAGCCATCAGCATCACCATTATATTGGCTGTTACAGTGAGATACTTAATAGCCAAAATCCTTTTGAAAAATTAAGAGTATTAATTCTCTTGCTCTATGTTTAAGGAAGATATATTGAGAACTAAAAAGCTATACAATCAAACTTTTCCCACAGTCACCACTTCTCTTCTGTAAGCCTGTAAACCAGGTTTTTCCTGAGTCCCTCATGGTGCTCAATGTGAGTGCCTGCAGAACTTAGGAAAGGAATACTACAAAAGGAGCACTACAGGCTTGCCAAAAGCCTCAGTCTTGTTGACTATGCTCCAGTACAAAGAAAATTCATTTTGGATTATTGCTGGTGATAGTAAATGATAGTAAAATTGGCCAAATGACCAATTAAATGCTGATAATAAACACTGAATTCCATGTCCAGGGACATAGAGACTAAATGATAATTAGAAACTCAGACTACATAAAACATCAAAGTCTGTTAATTTGACTGATGCTCCCTTTTATTTATTTATTTTTTCATTAGGTTTAAGAAAGTTAAGGAAAAGATAACAGGATAAGGTGAAAAGTAAGCAGATACTTAGTACACAGTTGATATATCTGCATGATGTGGGGTGCAAATGCATAATGGGACAATCATAGGAGTGGACTACGAGGTCAGCCTCAATCTGACTCCTGCAGGAGAGCTTCTCTCCACTGACGCCTTTCTGAAAGTTTCAAAGGGACATGGAATGCTATAGCTACTTGTGTGAAGAAATCACTCAAAACAATGTCTCACTTTCTCTCCATAATTAGAATGAGAAGAAACCATTGGTTTCATGAATAGTCAATTCTAGTAACAGCACGTTGATGCTTTATTGTTTTTCTATTTACTTATTTTGTTTAGAGACAGGGTCTTATTCTATCTTCCAGGCTGGAGTGCAGTGGCACGATCATAGCTTACTGCAGCCTCAGACTCCTGGCTCAACTATTGCTTCCAGCTTAGCTTCCCAAATAACTAGGAGTATAGCATGTGCCAGTATACCCTGCTTTTTTATTTTTCATTTTTAAAGAGATAAGGCCTGATTTTTTTGCCCAGGCTTGTCACTATCTCCTAGTCTCAAGCAATCCTCCTGCCTTAGCCTCCCAAAATGCTGGGATTATAGGCATGAGCCACAGAGCCTGGCAATGTTTTAAAAACAGTAAGAATTAGGGGCAGAGAATATAGAAATAATGCTAAAAGAAGTGTATCAAGTTATCTATCTGAACTAATTCCACAGAACCCTACAGTAAAAAGAGACTTTAGGGTCCTCTTTTTAGTCTCCCACTTGCAGGAATCTCTTTACAATATTCATGATAAGCAGTCATCTTGGATCTTCTTAATTGTAACTAGGTATAGTAAGCTTAATAATTTTGAGAGATTTTTTATCAAAATATTCTCCCTAATACTAAATGTATGGCAACCTCCTTTACCTAGAAGTCACAGTTTCTAGTTGTACCTAGTAATTTCATTCACTGTTTGATGTAGTCATCTTTGTTCATAGTTAGGAATTTAGCAGCTGTAAAACTCGGGCAAGTTACAGGGTTGCCACATCTTTATCATGGAAATAAGAGTTGTATTCATTTCACAAAGCTGTTAGAACTAAATGAGTAAACACATACAATGTGCTTAGAATTGTACCTGACAGATGATAGGCACTTGCTACATGTTTGTTGAATGATTTAAGGACAATTTGATAATTACACAAAGATGAGAGTGATAACTAAAATGCTAAGAAGCATATTTGAAATTCTAAATGATTTGATTAGGATATGACAATCAAACAGAACCCACACGATTAAAATGAGCAGTGATAAACAGAAAGTTCTACAACAAAAGGATATTTAAAACATTTCATTAATTAACTAGAAAAACATGGCTAACAGATAATAGAAATGAAAAGATTTGGGAAGTTTTTTACCACAAAATTGGTGTGGCCCAAGACTACGATTTGCTCACTGAGAAGTCACTGCTGAACAAGAATAAAAGCCATATGAAAAGGTTGTGTAGGTTGTGTGATGATATGCTAACATATAAGTTTTCTTTTTGTTCAAATACATACATTACGTATAGACAGCATCTGGAAAAATACCTAAATTGCACATGAACTTTATGGCCACCCTATATAGTATAATGATTAAAACATAAAGGAAAGTCAGTCTAAGTCTATATTATTGAAAGTAAATGTAATATTCTTACTCACAGGCTCTAAATCTAAAACTAGTCCAGGTCATCTTATCTTTTTTGGTGTCAGTCTGATTGTGTTCTCAGAATAAAGGTCTCAGTAACATAAAACAAAATGCAGAGAATTTGCAGAGAATTACAAAGGTAATTATATTAAAATTTCATTTGAAAATTGTTTTAAAAATATTGTGATATGTTTACCTACGATCTAATAGTGGTACAATATCACTAATAATTAATTTAAAATAGTGATGCCCTTATAGAAAATGTCAAATTTTTATAACAACTACAATGTAATATGAAAACACTTGATTTCTATGAGTTACAGAGTCACAAGTCCTAATGTGGTTTGTTGTTTGCATTTGTCACTGAAGAAAGTGATAAATTTTAGAAATTAGCTTTTGGTAGGGAGATAGGAAAAAGTAATGTTTTTTTCCTTCTTCTCTCTTTTTTATTTCTACCTACATTCTCACCAGACTTTGTTGAGAAGTCTACATGTATACCAACAAATTCCTGGGGATGACTAATGTCATCCATTTCTTAGGAGAATGATAGTGAATGAGAAACAACCTAGAGGAAGACGTGCAGCAGAACAAGGAGTCTGGAAATCTGGCTAAAGGAAGATGCTTACCCAACAGAGGAGGACAGCCTGATAACTGCCTCCAAGTTACAACACAGCACCTCTACCTTTACTTCAGTACTTACACTTTACTTGTGCTACACAGGCCAGGGCTTCTCCCCAATCCTTTCTTCAATCTTTCAGTTTCTTCACAGATGATGAAACCTCAGGGACATTATCATGGGAGTAGTCACATAATAGTTGAGTTCCTATTTTGCATATGAATGAGACTAGGGACTGTCAGAGGTTAAATGGGTAGGGATGGGAAGAATATAAAAAACAGAAAATTGGCCTTTGCTTACCATTCAGCAGGTAACTACGTGTGGGGAATGGGATGGGAAAAACCGAGCATTTTATTTATCAAATAATGATTTATTTGTACATTAACTCTTCCAGATGGCTAACATGTCAAGTAAAATAGTTCTGTACATACGTTAGACGTAGCAGGCATGTTACAAATGCCATAATGACTGGAATATACATTCAAAGCCAAACTGAGCAAAACAATGTCTGACAATAGGATAGAGTGTTGGACATCAGGACTATCCATAAAACCCAGGATAAAACCTCTATTGCTATAATAGTGATAAAAACAGAGCAGGAAAAGCACACAGATGAGGAAATGGCAGATTTTGTCTGGAATAGATGAGTGAAGGGGACATTTTACTAGGCCTTGAGGGATGAGTAACATTTCAACAAATGAGCATGAAGGAGAATGCTTGCTTCCCAGGCTGATGAAAGACTGGGCAGGGAGTCATCAAAGTTCCTTCTGGCAATGAGGACAGTGGGATGTAACTGCAGCACTGGGTGAATGGACTAAGGGCAAGGCAGAGAGAATAACAAATGATACAGCTGTAAAAACTGATGGGCAGCAGACTGTAAATGACTTGTAATCATCTGCTAAGAACTATGGGTTTCATCTTAGAGCAAATGGAAGTCATAGAAGGCTTGAGACACAAGAAGTGAAATGAACAGAACTGTTTTATGAAGAGAACTCCGGCCACTCAGACATAAAGATAAGAAGCAAGAAAATAGTAAGAAGCTAATATGACAGTCAAGTAACTCCCAAAAGGAAGGGAATGAATTGAAGATATCTTAATGGTAGCTCTGGCTGGATTTATATTTATAATTTGATATAATCTTGATGCTTTAAATCTTCCCTTCTCCTTATTCCTACCCCAAACCACTACTATCTCAAATGCCTTTTTATGCCCTGAATTACACATATAACCATGCACATATACATGTGCACTTGTGCATGCACACACTCCCACACACTCTTTCCATTCGTCTCTCTAAGATAATATCGAGAATAAGATTTAGCAGCACTGGGCCAACATGTAAGAGAAGGTCAGGAGACCTGGTCTACAATGGAGCTTTTAGCAGTGATAAAAGTGAAGTACCAGATTCTTTTTGAATGTAAGGAATTCTGTAAACTATACAAATCAGACACCCCTTGTAGCCTTACAAAAAAATAAAAGCACTCAACTAGACATGTAGTTCAGCCATGTAGCCGCTCAACATAACACAATCATAGGTTTATGTGTTTGATACCTTCTGGAAAAATTAAACAATGTGAAAAGATTATTATTCCCACATGAGAAATGAGAAATTGCAGATAATGAACAATTATTGGTGAAATTTTAACAGACAGAAGGAAAGCCACATGGTATGTAACACTCTTGAAGGAGCACAAGTTGCCAAATGATACCAATAACTATATATTATTAATCTCCATTTTCTTTCTGTTTATTTTATTTAAAAAATTTTTGAGCAAAGTTCAATAGTTTCAGAAAGAGTGAGTCACTTTCCTGATTAGTAAGTAGAATAGATCAGATTGAAACCCAGGTCAGTATAGAAATGTTTATTAGGAGCCTACACCGACACTCAGAAGGAAGTGTTAAATATGGACTGGTGTAAAGAGGGTAGGGTTTGATTAGAACAAGAGTGATAAGAGAAATAGCAGAATGAATGAAGCAATAATGGATGATAGGAGCAGATGGATAAAAAAGGATCAAGAGATAGATGACTGAGGAAGGAGAAAAAAGAAAAAAAAAGCTACAATATCAATGCAATAAAATTGCAGTCATGGTTATCTTTCATCTAGTAATTCCTCATTACGGAGCCTGCAAACATTCCTAGGGACACTTTTGTTTCTTCTATATAATTAAATAGCAAAGAGTAACTTCTAGTCTTAATGTAAACCTTAATTTTACACATATCATTTCACTCTTCTGTTCTACATAAATTGGTGAAGAATGCTTAAACAAATTTTGAAGCACCACCTTTGAAAACAGCATATAGAGGGGAAGAGAGGTATCTTATGACATTCTCTTTCCCATTTGGCTTATTCCATGCATATGCATTTTATTTTTTTCTCTCAATGTTAATTTCAGAATTCTTTGACTCACTCATGTTAAGTGAAAACCTTCAGTAAATTCAAATTTTATTTTTAGCAAATTATTTTCAATTTAGTGGTGAATTAGCATCAATAAAGAAGAGCAGTTGAAGTTGTCAAGGTACTAAAGGGAAACCCATTCTTTTTAGCCTTTCCTTTTATGTGTATCTGACATAAGGAAAACAAATGCATTGTTTCTAGCACTTAATACTTCACTGATGACATTTTTCTTCACCAACACATGTTTTATATTTTGTTATAAATATCTCATAACACTTGTTCAACTTACATTTCTTCTTAAAACTTAGGGACAAAATAAATGATATATGAAACTTAGATCACTCATCCAACTCAGCTGTGTAACTCCTGCACTGATAAGAGTATGATATTTTATGAAGCATACATTCTGTTTTCTCTGCTTTATGGAACCTCAGAACTCATCTGATCTGCTGTAGTAGGGTGCCTTGGGATAATGTGAATGACCCCCAACAGTATTCTAGAAAATAAGCCACCGACTCATTACTGAAAGCAACAGAAAAACAATCTTTGCCATATCCCACATGATTATTAAAAAGAAATAAAAATCACAGTTTCTATGAGAGAATATCGATCTGGCCATGTCCATCTTGCATTCTTCCATATTTTCCCTCCCCTGTCTACCCAGAGAACTCTATGTAGGCCAAAAAGCACTGCCTGAGTCAAGCTTTTCTATACTCACAGAATTATTCTTTCTGTAGGCACTGTATTCATGTTTTGACTAGAGTGCCTATTACATTTTATTCTAAGTATCTATTTATCAGGATGTGTAGTTCATCGCTTATGCTACTGGCTGACTGAAGTACTCATCTTTTAATGTCAAAAAAAAAAAGAACCAGTGGTGAATGGCTGGTCTTTAAATGTGAACAGCTTTTTCATGTCCCCAAACATAGGCAACTTAATATTTTTATGTTCTATACTAAAGTTGTAGGGAACCTTTTCCTCCAAAGCAGAGATAGAATGCTGTAATATACCCGTCCACTGTGGACTGTAGTAGGAGGGCCAGTTCTACCCAATCTCATCAACTAAAGTAGGCACTTCACTCAGGGTAGCCTTCAATACAGCTAGCCTCATGTCTTTTGCCATATGTGACCCCTTTTTCGCTGTACATGAATTCTTAATCCTAGAATCTGAGATTAACCATAATTCTCAAAGCTCCTTTCACAGTTCCTTTTAGAAGTTCTCCATGTAGGCAGCACCACCATAATCTACTGTATAGTCTCATTCCCTTGGAAAGTTTTTAGAGAAACCTTCACATTGATCACATGCTTTGATTTAGTTTGTTACCCATTCAAAGCTGAGATGTCCCAGCTTACCAGGCTTTAGCATTTAAGTAAGTTAAATACTATGTGAAGAAACCTAAACTGACAGATGAAGAAAATTGAAATTTCAAACTGGAATTCCTAACAGAATATTGCAGAATTCTCCCATATCAAAGAAATAGCTACATATTCTTTGCCACACTCAGTGGTACCAGGATGAGTGTGAAACTTTATAAAATGATGTGGGAGAACCTTAGAACTCACAGCCTGCATTATTTTTCTGGTTTATAGGAGCATGGAAGATTATTAAAATCTTGACCACTGGAAATGAAAAGTTAAACCAAGGTTCAGCAGTGAAATATAAAAAGAATAGAGAAAAAGCATCTCTTCTTTTTAAGAGAAGAATATTGGTGATGAGGATACTGGTAAGGTGCAAAAGATCAGCATCCTCAAGCATTTCTTTTATCCTTCAAGTCCCTACACAAGGGTTGCTTTATCAAACTTTCACTGATGCCTTTCTTTCTATTGGACTTATAGATTATATTTCATAATTTATGATTCATTTTACACTGTTTAAACCTGTACAGTTATAAGATCCTTGATATATTGGCAGCACCCGTAACTTAGTGGGTGGGGTGCTAGCCAAATACACCAAGGCTGGCCGGTTTGAATCTGGCCCAGGCCAGCTAAACAAACAATGACAACTGCAACAAAAAAATAGTCAGGCATTGTGGAGGGTGCCTATAGTCCCAGCTACTTGGGAGGCTGAGGCAAGAGAACTACTTAAGCCCAAGAGTTGGAGGTTGCTGTGAGCTGTGATGCCACAGCACTCTACCCAGGGCAATAGCATGAGACTCTGTTTCAAATAAATAAATAAATAAATAAATAAATAAATAAATAAATAAACAAGATCCTTGATATGGAATCTTATTTCTTCTGGATTCCTTAACATGCCTACACCAATATTAAGTACATGGGCCAGTATAAAAGTTTTGAGATACACAAAAATCAAGAAACATAGCCTCTTTTGAAAGAGGCATGAAGAATCCTCAGAGATCTCAAATTAGATCTCCTAATTGACCCCACAAGCTCACTACTAGGTATTTACCCAGAAGAAAAAAATAATTGTTTTATTGTAAGAACTTTTGCATTAGATCGTTTATCACAGCTCAATTTACAATGACCAAGATGTGGAAACAACCTAGATGCCCATCAACTCAGGAATGGATTAACAAATTGTAGTGCATGATCACCATGAAATACCAATAAGCCACAAAAAAAGACAGTGACTTCAGATCTTTTGTAAAATCCTGGATGAAGTTGAAATATATTCTTCTTGGTACAATATCACAAGAATGGAAAAGCAATTATCCAATGTACTCAATACTAATACAAAGCCAATTGACCATCTAATGCATGCCCGCATAGGAGAAAAACTTATTTCAATTCAGGTTGGGGGAGGGGTCATGAAGGGGAAGAAGGGGAAGAGAAGGAGTTAGGTGCTCTCAATGAATGGGCATGGGGGTAGGGTGTTTGACACACCTTTTGTGTGTGGGACATAACCACAAGAGGGATTCTACATAAGAAAATCAAATATTTTGACCTGGTTGCTTGTACCCTCACGTTAATTTGAAATTAATTTACTTTTCAAACAATATAAATAAATAAAGAGACCAAAAAAAATGCGAAATCCATCTAGACAGACACAAGTGAAGCCCTCCCACCAACACTGATAAGCCAGAGGAAGTTAAAACTTGCACAAGTAAATCAGAAAGGACAGTGTTGACTATGTCTTAGAAGTGAAATAATATACCATAGCACAAACTTTCAGAGTGACCTGCATACCTGGTAGGTGACTAGTTGATTAATTGATTAGGTAGATTAAGAAATATATTTCAGCACTAACAAGATCAAGTGCCTGAGATAAAAAAATTCAGAAGGTAATTGGCTAAATGCCTAGAATTAAAGAGTACTCTATGGAGCTGTTTTTAATCAATGTTTGGAGTCACACACAGCAAACAAGAAAAACTGAGCTCAGAAACAAGGACTCTTTCAAAAATCATCCTATTGCATTTGTAATACTCAAAGCATTTATGTTCATACATTTTGGTGAGTTTTTTTTTTTTTTTTTTTTTTTTTTTTAGAGAGTAGAGTGCCATGGTGTCACAGCTCATAGCAACCTCCTAATCCTGGGCTTAGGCGATTCTCTTGCCTCAGCCTCCTGAGCACCTGGGGTGACAGGCTCCCACCACAATGCCTGGCTATTTTTTGTTGCAGTTTGGCCCTGGGCCGGGTTTGAACCCACCACCCTCAGTATATGGGGCCAGCGCCCTATCCACTTAGCCACAGGCACCACCCAATTTTGGTAATTTTTTTAAAGACAAAATTGCACAATGTCACAAAATTGCACAAGGTACAGGGCAGTGGCATAGTCATAACTCATTTCAACCTAAAACTCTTGAGCACCAGTGATCCTCCTGCCTTAGCCTCTTGAGTAGCTAGGACTACAGGTATACACAACCATAACCAGTTAATTTTTCTATTTTTAGTAGAGAGTTTAGCTATGCTCAGGCTGGCTTTGAAGTTCTAAGCTCAAGGGATCCTCCAGTCTCAGTCTCCCAGAGTGCTAGGGTTACAGGAGTGAGCTGCTGTGCCCAGTCTATGGAAATTCTTTTTTTTTTTTTTTTTTTTTTTTAAGACGGAGCCTCAAGCTATACCCCTGGGTAGAGTGCCATGGCATCATGCTCACAGCAACCTCCAACTCCTGGGCTCAAGCGAGTCTCCTGCCTCAGCCACCCAAGTAGCTGGGACTACAGGTGCCTGCCACAACGCCTGGCCATTTTTGGGTTGCAGCCATCATTGTTGTTTGGCAGGCCCGGGCTGGGGATTTGAACCCGCCACCTTAGGTATATGTGGCTGGCGCCTAGGGTGTCAGGATGGCTGAGTGGTCTAAGGCGCCAGACTCAAGGTATATGTGGCTGGCGCCTTAGCCGCTTGAGCCACAGGTACCAAGCCTATGGTAATTCTTAATATGAATTTTTATAGGGAGATGCCAGGAAGACTTACCTATTGCTGTGTATCTATTTTAGAATACCATACAGAACTTCTTACATCAAAATTCTATTGTTTTTCCAAAGTCAGGTGTTTTAGACTAACTTCATGTTTGTAAACTTAATCCTAATAAAAATATTTTAAGCATTTTGAAAAGTTGTGCAAGAATAATATAATAAACAGTACCAGGAACTAACAAAACTACTCAGTTAAAGCAGATCAAAGTGCTATTAAATGAAGGTTATGTTGACCAGTTTGATGAGAGTATTTCAAAATGTATATGAAAACAGCACACTATGATTGCATTAATGTGCACAGTTATGCTATAAGAAATAAAAAAAAAAAGGCTCCGCACCTGTGGCTCAAGCGGCTAAGGCGCCAGCCACATACACCTAAGGTGGCAGGTTCGAATCCAGCCCGGGCCCACCAAACAAAAATAATGGCTGCAACCAAAAAGTAGCCAGGCGTTGTGGCGGGTGCCTGTGGTCCCAGCTACTTGGGAGGCTGAGGCAGGAGACTCGCTTGAGCCCAGGAGTTGGAGGTTGCTGTGAGCAGGGAAGCCATGGCACTCTACCCAGGGGCTCAGCTTGAGGCCTGTCTCAAAAAAAATAAAAAATAAATAAAAAGGTTAATTTCATGTCAGTGTTCTCCAGCATTCCACACTGACTTTATCTCTCTATTCTGTACAATAACTTGTCCTTTTTTATTCTTTTTTTTATTATTATTGTTGGGGATTCACTGAGGGTACAAGAAACTAGGATACCCTGATTGCATCTGTTAGGTAAAATCCCTGAGACCCCAACCCCTCTTCCCTTTCCTCTCTCTGCTTCTCCTTTCCCCCACCCCCTTCCTCTTTCTCTCTCTCTCTCTGCGCTCTCCTTCCCCACCCCCCACCATGTACAAGGTCATTAATTGTCCTCATATCAAAATTGAGTACATAGGATTCATGCTTCTCCATTCTTGTGATGCTTTACTAAGAAGAATGTGTTCTACAAGGGCAGCACTTGGGACTCAAAGGATTGGGGTACTGGCCCAATGTACCAGAGTTGGAGAGTTCAAACCCGGCCCCAGCCAAAAAAAAAAAAAAGAAAGAATGTGTTCTACTTCCATTCAGGTTAATACAAAAGATGTAAAGTCTCCATCTTTTTTAATGGCTGAATAGTATTCCATGGTATACATATACCACAGTTTGTTAATCCGTTCCTGGGTTGGTGGTCTTGAAGGCTTTAATATTTTTAATACAATAAGACTTCCAAATCTTCCATTGATCTTTACATCTAGTTCAATTTTTGACAACTTGGAAAGATTTGGTCCAGCATATGTAAATTATTTCTATTAGTTGCCTCTTATTGGTACTAATTAGAATAAGAGAGGAAAAACATGTCTGATTTTATCCACTATTTTATTTCTAGTATTTTATATAATCTCTACTAAATTAGCTTTTAAAATAAGTTAATGAATAAATGAACAAGATAAGGCATAGCCGAGCAGGGGGAGAAGGTTTGCAGTGAAGATATAAGAAAGAAAAGTAAGATTGGATCTGGACTTTAGACCTGCTATCTCTGAGGAAGAAGCCGTTAAGAACAGTCCAGCAGAAGACATCACTGGCCAGGTGGCAGCTGACATCAATGGAGTCCTGAACTCAGAAATGTAGTAAATATTTGCATAGAGAACTAGATTCAGTAAACAAATGATTATATTATATTATAAATGATTATATTACACAGACACCACATATATACATACACATACTTGTGCAGCATATTTAATTTTGTTGATTTAAAAAGATTATTTGCTTTTTCATTCAATTTTGTCTCAAGTAATATAGTGACATTTTCCAAAAGCTATATTGTATGTAATATTACAATAAGTTGAATGCAGAAGCAGCTATGATAATCCAGTTTTCTTTTATTAGGTCAAACATTAAAGAGATTAGCAAAAAAAAAAAAAGTGCCATTCTTTTCATTAATTTTTGTGTTACAAAATAATTATAGTTGTTTGCACAAAATATGTTAGCATGTGATTAGTGTTATTTCTAAATAAGTTAATGTATTTCTAAAATTTCTCAGTTTTAATTTTAAACGTGGCAAATTTGTATATGCTATATTTATATACATGCATCTATATAAAAATTTCTAATCTTCTTAAAAAAAATGCTTTGGGTGACCCTTGATGATTTCTAACATGCGAAGAGGTCCTAAGACCAAAAGTTTGGGAATTACTAATTTATACTATTTTCCTAAACTCAGGAAATGTCTTTATTATTCTTCCAGATGCTAAAGCTAAGAATCTGGGGTTCATCTTCCCTTCTTCTCTTTCACTTATTATCCTGTATCTCAACTACTAATTTCCACCAAAAAAATACTGTATATTTTTGGTCTATTACATTGCATCTCTACTCCATCACCAGAAGTTGAGAGCCATTCTCCTCTGACCTATCCCCTCCAGTGCCTGCCTGCCTCCTACTCTGGCCCCTGTCCAACCTATGCTCTTAATCAGCCAAGGATTTTTCATGCAGCAAATGCAACATCCATAGGGCCCAGGTCCAAGGAACTTTTCAAAAATGTGACAGTGTTTGGGACTTGAAAAATAATCATTGATGATAAAAGGAAAAATAAACCACAAAATAAAAATTATTTACATGGCAATCTACCGAATGTTATATATACTAGTGCAACTCAATCAGTTATAGAAAAGTCATATTTAATGAAGGATGTGGATGCAGTTTAACATGCATGGTAAAATTTGAGGGGAGGTCTCCGGAAGCAAGAGTATTTGATTCGTGTCTATCTCTCCACCTTCATCTCATACATTTTTCCTACTCATGTACTGTGTTCTAACAATACTAATCCGGTTGTTAGTTTCAGAAAATGACAAGTTCCTTTCTCACCTCTGAATTTTTTCATTTGTGGCTCTTTGAATCATAAATGCCATTCTCCAAATGCATCTCAAAGATTTTTTTCTATCTTACATATCTCAAGAGATGTGTGTGGGTTTCCATAAAGGCTTTCTTTGGTCATTCCACTAACAAACAAACAAACAACCTCAAAATTTTTATAGTATTATTTATTAAAAAATTGTGTAATTATTTGTTTATCACTTGCCTTGTGTCTCTATCCTCCAATAAAATGTAAGGGTAGAAATCAAGGATGATTCACACATCTGTGCGCACGTGTGTGTGTGTGTGTGTGTGTGTGTAGCTGTCCCCTGTGTGGACAAAAGAAATTGGATTAAGTTATGTCAGGGAATTTCTCAATTTTCTGGAAAGGAAATAGTTATCTGGACCCCCTATCAGTCGGAAAATTAAAAAATAAAAAAACTTTATTCCTGTCAACTATAGGACTGAAAGGCTATCTTTGCTCCCTGAATTGAAATAGACTAATAATACCCCTGTGATAACAAGGCTGACTATTTTTAGCACTTATACCATTTATTCCTCACAATAAATCTAAATAAATAATACTGAGATCTCCTTTTTCACATGAGGAAACTGAGATTCAGAAATTTTAAGGGTACAGTACTAAGGGACCTCGTAAGTCTCTGGGCCTACAAACACTGCCATGTGGCTTCTCCTTTATTGCACATTCCTGATACCTACTAGAGATGATGTAACCATTGGAAATGAATGAAGATTGTCTTGCCTTCTCCAGAGCTGAGCACAGAAATGACATCTTCGAGTGAAGGACAAATAATGTGAGGATTGCATGAAGGTAGAGACTCTAAGTCTTCACAGACCTTAAGTCCATTGGTCATTCTAAGCAACTTCTGCAGCAAGCCAGGAAAACTGACCAACAGAAAGGCTAAGAATACTGGAATAGTGACACGTGCTCATATCTTCTCCTCATCCATTCTCCCTCCTTAAATTAACACAAATGTTTATATGCTTATCTCTGGTCCTCATGGTTAGGAGTTATCATCTCTGAACCTCAGTAAGCATTCTTAAATCCTAAACCTCTTTTCCAACACCAATCCCATCTCTCTGAAGGGAGTAGATTTATGTCTATAAAGTTATTCTGAGATGAGAGGGAAAATTACGGAGACGGGCTTGTTATTGACTCGTGGATGTTTTGGAGTTATTTTTCTCAGAAATGTGACAATTAGAAGACAGAAATTAATATTTTGTTATGTTCCTAATGAGACACAACAGTTGATTTTCTTTTAAAGCAACATGATAAAAGCTGAACTGTGACAACTAACGACAGCATGAAGGCAAATTATTATTAAGGTTATTGTAATGCAGCTTCTTCAAATGCTAGGATATCTTTAAACATTAAAATATATGCAGCATCTTAAAATAAGAAAGCAGTCAGTAAATTCTTCACAACATTCAAAGTGCAAGAAATAATACTAGGTTGAACTCTAAGAAATAGTCAATATTTGATTTTTCTGACCTATAAAATGGCAATCATTCAGTTCAAACTAAAAAGAAAAGCCTGAGTTATTAAAATGTGCTATTTCCTACTATTCTCACTTCACATGTATAGGTTTCTATGTATTTATAAAAATTCATTCAATTTCTTGTTTTGTGTTTTCTAGTACAGAAATTTTAATGATCATATGACCCCCAAGTCGTAGAAATAAAGATATCAAGCTTAAATGGCAAGGAGATAAGAAAAACAAACTGAGGTAAGGGAAAAGAAAGAGTGTAAAAGAAAGCGAGGACAGAGACATAACTGAAAAATCTGCATTAGACAGTGTCAAAGAAAGACATAAAATGGAGAGAGGTCTCTGAATGAAGAGAGGGAGGGAGGGACAGAGAGATCCACCTTTGCTCAGGAAAATTTCTGTCTGAGTATAAGCTGAGCTGTGAGCTCTCAATGAATGATGTTAAAATTGTTAGTCTTCTAATTGCTTTTTTGTCATAGTGTTTAACCTATTAAGACAAGAATGCATTTTTTTTTTGTTTATACTGTGTTTTCTATTATTTCCCTGAGTTTGGTATGTAAAGGAAAGCATAGAAGAGTGAAACGAGAAATATCTGGTTCAAATTACTTATTCTACTTTTTTTTTTCTTGAGACAGAATCTCACTTTGTTGCCCTAGGTAGATTGTGGTGGCATCATAGCTCACAGCAACCTCAAACTCCTGGGTAAAGTGATCCTCTTGGTTCAGCCTTCATTTAGCTGGGACTACAGGTGCTTGCCACAATGCCTGGCTATTTTTTTAAAGATGGCATCTCACTCTTGCTGAGGCTGGTCTCAAACCCCTGAGCTCAGGAAATCCACCCACCTGGGTCCCTTAGAGTGCTAGGATTACAGGCTCTAGCCACTGCACCAGGCTATTTATTCAACTTCTTAATGGCTAAATAAGTCCTCTGAGTCTTAGTCTCCTCTTTAAAATAGACTTAGTTGTATTAATTTGCAATTTTACCCACAGTGTATAAGCATTCCTTTTCCTCTGAATCCTTATCAGCATCTATTTTTTTTTTTTTTGACTTTTTAACAGTGGCCATTCTGATAGAGGTAAGGTGGTAAACAAAATGAGGATTCCTCAAAGAAATCAAAGTAGACCTACCACCTTTTCCAGAAAACTCACTGTTTTTTATCTGTCCAAAGGAAAAGACATCATTTTATCTAAAAGAGATCTGGACCTGAATGTTTATCATAGCACAATTCACAATTGCAAAGATGTGGTATCAAACTAAGGGCATGTCAATTCATAAGTGATGAAGATGATGTGGTATATGTATGGAGTACCACTTAGTCATACCTAGGCGTTAAATAATGTCTTTTGTAGCAATTTGGATGAAACTGGAAACCATAATTCTAAGTGAAACATCTCAGGAATGGAAAAACAAGTAGCACATGTTCTCACTATTAATAAGTAGGAACTAACGGATATATACTCATGGGCACAGAGATATAAATGACCTGAGAAACTAGAAGAGGGAGGGTGGGAAAGGGGATGTGGGATAAAAACTTATTTCCTGGGTACAATTAACATCATTCTAGCAATAAGCACACGAAAAGTCCTGACTTAGCATTAGCCAATGTATTCGTGTAGTCAAAACACCCCCCCTTAAATTTTTGAAATAAAAAAAATTAAATGAAAAAACCTGTAAAAATATTTAGATATTTAAAAAATAGAGTTAATTATTTATTTGAATCCATCATGCACACTTAAGATAAAGTATCAGTAAATATTATGTATACCAGGTAGATACATTAACATCTTAGACTTAAAATATATTACTTCTGTCTAAAAGAAAAGACAAAAGAAAATAGAAATAATTCAATGGGAGAAGAGTAGGCATGTCAGGGCATTGACTTAGGAGTCTTTTTTTTAAGTTTGGGATAGTAAGGTTATACTGCCAGTATAACGGGAATGTATACATTTATGTAAATATCAACATTGTTCTTTTTATGTTCCATCCCAAATTGATTTTAATTACTTCTGGAAACACTTTATTACATCCCAAGAAAGTAAAGCTTTTGATCTACACTTTCAATACCCAAACTTTTGATGCACAGAGAACATCTACCATTTGGTATAATGCATTTTTAGAAAGAAATAAAGTGGACTTTTGGGATTACAGATTTAATACTTATAACTTCATTTTCATAAGTGACCCCAAATCTCTAAGATATATAGTGTGTTTTCCATTTTTCTAAAACACAGATTTTTACCATAAGCCCTTTGAGGCTGGCACAAAGAGTGAATCACCAAGTTTGTGAAAGGGCCTAGCAGAAGGTCTAGAAGACATAGCTCAATAGTTTTTTTTTCTGTTCACTTTCATGTGTTCATTTCATAGAGGAAATCATATGCCTATCAGGTATTCATGGATCTGAGGACTGACAAGTTCCCTGGAGGACTCATTCGCAAATGGTGAAGGTTTACTATACATCAAAAAGTTATGAATATTTAAAATCCCTGTCTCACACAGGTCAGACATTGCATTACATTTCTTTAACATACTCTTTACACCATAGCAGGATCATTTATGGTAGGAAAAATGTAAGCCTTATGAAAAAGATAGAAAAAGATGTACTTGACAGGGAGATGTGCCCAGATGCTTTTGAATTGAGAGTTGAAGAATTGTTATTGTTATGATACACTCCGGAATATTTTTTGGCATAAAAGATGCATTTTTTATCAATAAAATCTCTGATTTTAGTCTGTAAAAGCAATGAAATAATAAATTCTTAGCATCCAAATTAATTTCCTTCGAGGGTAAAGCAAGAATAAAATAAGAATTGCCTTTCATTAATTCTTCCTATTATATCTGTGAAAATTACCCCTTGAACAAGTCTGATGTAAAACAGTTATACATTGTATGTTTCTTATTTTCTACATAGCATCTTTTCAAAAATTAATTATAGCCAATAGTTCTAATTCCAAAGGGAAATAATTAAAAGCAGTGTGGAGAAATGAAGAGATAATGATGTCATTTTAAAATTAATTTAAGCATTTAAAAATTAACAAGCCTTTCTTACAGTTTAATTTCTGTTATAATTTAATACACATACACGTAAGTATTTGTATTCAATATTTATATTAAATCTGATTTTGGTTGTTACAGTTTGAGAAACAATAGTTTAATAGGTCAGTTCTCTTAATTCTTTAAAAGCATCTTTTAATTTGTGTAAGACAAAATGAAGTGTTTTAGATAAGAAATTTCTTTAAACTGAAAACAATAGACTTCAGTGTAGCTGTCTGCTAAGTTTGTCTATGTATGGAATCTTATTAAATTCAGAGACAATGCCCTTTTGGTGTTCTCTAATTAAATTAGCCCACAAGAGATACAACATCCTTTTATTGACTTTTAGAGTTATAATGACAAAATTCAAAAACATAATGTTCTATTAGACACACACATATTCCTGTACACACACAAAAATACAAACATACACACACACATCCTTGTTCTTATTCCCTTTTCTGTTCCAGAATTCCAGCTCCTGACCAATAGTTTCAATTAACAACTTTGGGCCCAATCTTGTTAGAATATGCTATAACAACAATGAAGATAATTCCCAGTGGTGAACAAAGCAAGATAACTTCCCACTCATCTTACATGTTGACTGTTGGGTAGCGGTGTTCTGAGCCTCATATAGACTGGAATTCAAACTGAAGGGAGAAAAGTCCCCATTCCATATGCTGCTATTTCTAAGGCAGAAGGAGAAGAGGAATTCCATACTCATGTGATGGCTCTTAAAGGTTCTTCTCAGAAATGGTAATCTCATATATTTCAGATTTCAGTAGGCAGAGCAGCTGCATGGCTCAGCTGCATGACAATCATAAGGAAGGAGATAGTTCTCTCATCCAACAGAGCAAACAGGTAGTAACAATGAGGTGAATCACTGCAAACTTTGCCCAAGTCCCCTACCAGTCTAACTCCTTTCTGGCCTCCAGCACTCTGATTCCAGACTTAGAGGCCTTGTTGGGCCAATAAGGTAACAAATACCTTTATCATTAATATGAAATTAGCACAAGTTAAGAAGAAAAACCTGAAATTCATGTAGCCTCATCTTTCACATAAATGAGCTTTGACATGACCCATTTTTTTTTGAATTCAGTCAATCTTATATGTCAGATTTTTTGCAGGAATCACAGGGTTTAATTTATGGAGTATCAAGTGAACCTGGGCCTATGTGAGAGTCATGGGCAGCTAGGTCAGTTTTCATCTAACTGTCATGATCATGTCTCCGTACCTTCCTGTGCTTCTCATCCCTGCAGAGCATACCCAAGCCCACAGCTCCCTTTGAAGTGATTTTCTGCATTGGAAGCAATTCCCAAGAGTTACATGTCAAGAACAGAAAATTAATTAAATGAAATTAAAATGGACCTATTGTGGATTATAGCTCATCCTTTCAACTTCAAAATCTCTTAACTGAACATTTATATATCCATATATTGCTATTTGCATACATATTTATACTATGTGGATTTTTTTATTAAATCATAGCTGTGTACATTAATGTAGTCATGGGGTACAATGTGCTTGTTTTATATACAATTTGAAATATTTTCATCAAACTGGTTAACATAGCTTTCATGGCATTTTCTTAGTTATTGTGTTAAGCCATTTATATTCTATATTTAGTAAGTTTCACATGTACCCTTGTAACTATGTGGATTTTAAGGGTACATTTCAGGTGCTATAATTATGAAACATTTTTCATTCAAGAGAAATAGACAATGTTGTACTTATTCTAAATGCATTTGAATGGATTACCTTAACAAGGCCTCCTATTTTCTGATGGTATTTTAAATCCTAGGTTATATGAATCAGTGATTTAAAATTACCAAGCTTTTCCTTAAGTCTTACATGTCAAGATGACACCATGAGAGTGAAAGACCACAGAAAGATGGTCTATTTGAACAAAGTGAAAAAAGATGGGCATACAGAGAAATACCCACTTCATAGGTAAAGATGATCACAGTGATGGTTGTACAACTCTTTGACTTTACTAAAAACTGTTGTATTATATAATTTAAGTGAGTGAAATGATGGTATGTGAATTCTATCTCAAGACAGTTGTTAAAATATACATATGTGCACATATTCTCAGCATTGTTTATATAGACTGCAGATAGATTTCATTTTGTAAACACCTCTCTCATACCAACTGTCACCTCTTCCTGGGTATTATTTTGAATACAGCTGTTGTGACTCCCATTTCCTCCTTTCCTCCTCTCCTGCCTATGGTGTGTATGTTTATGTTCCTCTTTTCCCAGAATTCGTAATATTGTAATAATGTTAATTCCCAAGTTGATAGCTATAGGAGATGAGGTATTTGGAAGACAAGTTACCTAACCTGAAAACTGAATAGTGACATACAAAGTCAATTATTCTTTACATAAAATAGATTGATTTATATGATCCTTCCCTATTATTCTGAGGACAAAATAGAAAACATATTAGGGTTATGGGGGGGTGTCTTTCAACATCCACCTTAGATTTTTGCTCAGATTTTCCACTATCTCCAGTAGGTAACTTAGTCAAAAACATTCTGGAGGCCCACTTCTTATTTTAAATACATACCCAATGAAACACCTCCACTTAATAGCTTAATATCTTTCATTTTAAAATGTATAAATTTGGGCTTAAAATGAAATTTTGTGTAGCAAATTTCAAACTCCCTTTTTTTTTTTTTCTCTGCTCCTGTTGTAAGTGAATTAGTCCCTCGTGCAATACTGAATCTGGCATGTAAAAACAGAGACAACCAGCCTACAGCTCTGAATGTGTACCACAAGAGTCAGAATAACACCACCTGTTTTATCTAGAATCTAATCCATTCCATGTTATAAATGCAATTCAACACAAGAGCTAAACTAGATGAAGAAAAGTTTCTCATACTGAAAGTTTACCTGAAACTCTAAAACTTTGAAAACTTTGATCTAATACTATCACATTGCCTTAATATGACATCTATGCCCACTCTTGGTATCACAGTATGTAACTAGCAGGGGGAGCTGAGACGGTTACAGTGCTAAAAGTTGACTCTATTTTTCTCTGAGGCGGGACAGCATACATTTGCTAAGCTTTAGTTTCTCCAGCCTCTAGGCCTTTACAATTAACAATCACTCCCCAGATTTACAATATCCTTTCCTCTTCACACTATATCCAACTCTAACCCTCCCTTCCTTAACTAATGTCTTCCTATCCTTAAGCTTTCCCTTAGATCAGATTTCATTCAGGAAATCTCCCTACTCTGTTATCAATTTTGCATTATGCCAGTTTTCTATGTGCTCCAGGAGCACCTGTACTTGGGTTAGTACTTATCACAGTGTTTTCTAATTTGCTCTTCTATTTTTAGCATCCTCCATTGAAATTAAGTGAAATACTACCTATTTCATCTGTCCTAACACTCACAACCTATTACCTTGCCAGGTACACTGTATGAGTGTGGTAAATGCTTACTGAGTAAGTGAAAGAATGCTTATAAAATCCATTTTGGTTCTATGGTTTTCTTTTTAAACAGATCCTTCTTTAAAGGGGTGTGGATACTTAATTGAATGGAATTTTCTTACTATCCAGTTACTCTTATAATTATGATACACATTAAATGAGTTACTCTTCCAGCAGTGTCAAAATACTAGTAATCCAGGGGAAAAATATATAATTTCAGCAATTTAAAGAAAGTGAAATCTACTTTGGATTATGAAAATGATCTAGAAAATTCTGTTCTTGCAGTAATAAATGCACTATTAATAATATTCAGGTGGAGAACGAGACATGTACAGTCCTGGTTCAGTATAGGGGCCTGATCCTGTGTGTTACGCTTCTGTCAGAGAAATGCACTGATTATTTTACAAACCCTCCCCCAGTCACCTGCTCTCTACAGTTGTGCCACATCATGTAACTATTTCTGGTCCATGAGTTGTGGATGAAAGTGACATGCATAGCTTCCATAACTGAGGAAGTTAACTGTGAGTTCAGAACATCTAACTTTATCATGCCGCTTCAATGTTCCAGAGGATGAAGCCCATATTAACCAAGGTCCTGGAGCACGGTCCATATGCCAGTGTCCATGGTCCAGGGATAAACAGTATGAGTTGTAGGGATGTTTGCTAAGTTTCCATACCTAGCCTTCTATGAGTAATAAAATTCTTCTTCGTGCTCTTACTTAAATTGGGGCACCCAATGTTTCTCTGGTTCTGGAAAGAAAGGAATTTCAATCAAATAGGAAATTCTCCCCAAATTCCCCACTTTATCCATGTGTCAGACACAGGTTTGATCTTATCCTAAGTACATTTCCCTCTGCAAGTACTTATACTAAATGATATGTTTAGGCTTATGTATTTGTCTGTTCTTAGACCCTCTACCCCACACCCCAGCTTAACTGTGGGTTCGGTTAGGCAGGACAACAAAGTCTTTAAATGATTCCACAAGAGTTTCATTAAGAGTGTCCAAAAAGGTAACTCATAAGTTCCAAGAGTAAGTACTTATCTCCTGAAAGAATTAAACTAACAGAGGAGCTTTAATGGGGATTACATTACAATTATATATTGCTTTGGGTAGTATTGACATTTTAACAATGTTGATTCTTCCCAGCCATGAGCATGGTATGTTTTTCCACTTGTTAACATTGAGGTTTTTTTTTTTTCTCATTAACATTGTAAGGAAACAACATTGATCAAAATGATACTATTCCAGGATCTGCTGTGTAACCAAATAAGTTAGCTCTTATTGGCAGATATTAACTGTATACACACAGAATTGAAAACACATCTTTGCAAATACCAATGAAATAGTCATGAAAACTGAGATAACCAAAATTGCACAAACAAAAAACTATAACCCAATCTCACTTATGCACACAAAATCCCAAATAAAATATTAGAAAATAAAATCTAGCAGTACATTAAACATTATATTATTACCAGGTGTAGTCTAATCTAGAAACTTAAGGATGGAGTGGTGCCTGTGGCTCAAAGGAGTAGGGCACTGGCCCCATATGCCAGAGGTGGTGGGTTCAAACCTAGCCCTGGCCAAAAACTGTGAAAAAAAAAAAGAAAAAAAAAACTTAAGGATGATTCAGTAGTAGAAATCTCATTATATAACTTACCATATTAATACATCTAAAAGAAAATTCATATGCTCATCTCCAAAAATCCTAAAAGGGAGTTAAAATTTTAATACTAATTTTTTGATAAAATGTTAAGTAATATGAAAATTCAGTAAGATGAAAAATCTCTCTCTCTCAACCTGCAGCTTATTTAATGAATCTAGGAACATTCTGACAAAAATCAAGAACATTAAAAAGCATGATTATTATCATCACTATTTATATTTTAATGGTGAAAATACTCAATCTAATTAAATAAGAGAAAGAAATTATAGTTGTAGACATTGGAAAGAGGAGGCAAAAATACATGCTTGTAGAGTTGAAAAAAAATCCACACAGTCAACATCAGAGTCAATATAAAAATGTCTATAGAACAATAGCAGTTGAGTAAGGTGGTGGGATACAAAATGAATACACAGAGTGGTTATTTTCCAATATGTAAAAATAACAACCAGTTGGAATATAGAATGAAAAAATTATTTTATTTGCAATAAGAACAAAAAGATAAAATATCTGGAGGTAAATTTCATAAGAAGTGTTTAAGATCTACATGAAGGAATCTTTAAAACTTTCAGGAAGATGTGAGAAAGGACATGAAGTAATAGAATATGGCATCATCTTAGATAAGAAAACTTGGCACCATAAAGATGTTAATTATTTCTAAGTTAATATGTTGATTTCATATAAGACCTACAAAAATACCCTTTTCCTTTTTAAAAATCTATAAAAATAAGACTAAAATATTCTAAGGTTATTATGAAAGTTGAAAGAAGCCAAAAAAGAAAATGGTGAAGGTAGACAAATTCTGCTGTATCTTAAAATTGAGTATAAGTCTCAAACTTTAAGATGTATATGTGGTCTGGCACAGGCTGCACACCTGTAATCCGAGTACTCTAGGAGGCCATGGCGGGAGGACGGCTTGAGCTGAGGAGTTTCAGACCAGCCTGAGCAAGACCAAGACCCAGGATTTGGTGAGACCTCATGTATTGTGCATAATGCAATAGTACATTTCAAAACTACTAAGAGTACAGTATAAATGTCTTACCACAACAAACAAGTAAGTGAGATGATGGCTATGTTAATCAGTTTGAGTTAAGCATTCTACACTGTATATCAAATCCGCACATTGTACCCCATAATTGTATATAGTTATGGCTTAATAAAAAAAAAACTAGAAAAATTAGCATTCACTTAGGAGGCTGTGAAGCTGGAGGATTGTTTGAGCCTAGGAATTTGAGGTAATAGTGAGTCATAAAGATGTCACTGAGAGACTATCTCAAAACAAAACAAAACAAAACAAAAAAGAAAAAAGAGTATATGGGGATATACACCAGTAGAATGTATAGTACTAGAATTCATGTACATATGGCAATTTGGTACAAATCCAGTATACATAAAGTAATATTTCAAATCAGAGAAAATTTAATGACCAATGTTCAACTAACAGGATAGCCATTTGAAAAAAATGTAATGTTAAACCATATACCAAGATGAAGTCCAGTACATCAAATATTTTAATGTTAATAATGAAATAATAAGAGTGTTAGAAAATATGGGAAGAAGAAGATACTAGAAATTCTTTTAAGCCCATAAAGGAAAAGACTGATAAATTAAAATTTAAAACATTCTGTATGGGGCAGCGCCTGTGACTCAAAGGAGTAGAGTGCTGGTCCCATATGCCAGAGGTGGCAGGTTCAACCCCCCCCCAAAAAAAAAAACTGCAAAAAAAAAAATTTGCATGGCAAAAATTTGTAAGAAAGTTACAAAAAAGAAAACAAGCTGGGAAAATATCTGCAACTCATATTATAATAAAAGTTTTATTTTATTTTATTTTTTTTTTTGAGACAGAGCCTCAAGCTGTCCCCCTGGGTAGAGTGCCGTGGCATTACAGCTCACAGCAACCTCCAACTCCTGGGCTCAAGCAGTCTCCTGCCTCCGCCTCCCAAGTAGCTGGGACCACAGGCGCCCGCCACAACGCCCGACTATTTTTTTTGGCTGCAGCCGTCATTGTTGTTTGGCGGGTCCAGGCTGGGGATTCGAACCCGCCACCTTAGGTGTACGTGGCTGGCGCCTTAGCCGGTTGAGCTATAGGCACCAAGCCAATAAAAGTTTTATTTCCAATATATAAAAAGAGCTCTTAGAAATGATGGGGAAAAGATCAACACCCAAAAGAAAGAGAGAAAAGGCAAAGAATATGAATATGTAATTCACAGAAAGGAAAATACAAACGGTTTCTTCAACACAGGAAGGATACCCAGCCTAATTTGTAATAAGAGAAATGTAAATTAAAACTATAATGAGTTGCTATCTTTAAATCATCCATTTGGCAAAACTTCTAAACTTTGAAAACATGCTCTTTTGCCAAGTTGTTGGGGGAAGCATGCTCTTTTACACATTGCAGATGGAAGTATAAATTAGTATAATCTCTCTGGAGGGAAATTTAGCTGGGAAGAGCACGTGAGGCATGTGTGTGACCATTAGGACATCTCTTAGCATGTTTATAACCAGTTCTGCCATACACAGGTAAGCACGCCAACACTGCTTATAAGGGCATGGCAGTCAGGACTCAGATTTCTCAAGGATGAGGGTCTGGAACCCTTCATCAGGAGAGCTACCTAACCCAGCATTAAGTACTAGCCAAAGGTAAAAGGAATCTGGAGTGGGTGGTAGGAGAGCATGAAGATGGCTATTAATGATGGCTTCACAGCCACCTGAAGCACTGGAGGCTGTATATAGTTTGTTTCATTCAGTCTCTCCTTAATTTCTCTAGAAATTTCAATCAACCAGAATCCTGATGAGGCTGTGACCAGCTGGAGTGAACCTAAAGTAAAAATAAGGTAAAACCTTCATAATTTGTTTGTTCCTCTTGTTCCTCATATCTATTTGATATGAATGTTGTTTCCAGTTTTGTAGTGTTATAAGCAATGAAGGTTAATACAATCAAATATTATATAGCATTGGAAACGAATGAATATTTGCTATAAGTATCACTCAAAAAATCATGACATAATTTTGAATTAAAATCTAGCTGCAGAATCGTAAATAAAATGTGTTACCATTTATGTAAAAATGTGAAAACATACAAAATAATAATCCATCATATTTTGGGGGAAAAAAAGAAGAAAATAAGGTAAAACCGAGTGGCACGTAGAGTAGATTGCAAAGAGATGTTCATGTTGCATCCTGGCCCCAGCCTAATGCACTTCACAGCATTAACGTACCTGTGACCACTTGCTACAGATGTTGGCTGTCAGTGTCTACTAATGATCCTGGAGATTACCTTTGATTGATGGGAGCCACTCCACCCAAAGAAGTCCAAGAGATTGTTCCATCCTTTTCTTCATGGGAGTTCTTGGTTAATGACTGCCTAAAGCAGACTTACAATAGCTCAGCTTCCTTGCCTTTGAGTGGTCCAACGTTTGCTGTGCACTCAACACCTCAGAGTTCCCCAGGGGATCAAAGTCAATCTATATTGATCCTAAAACCACTTAATTGTTTTTGTCTAGCTTTTTCTCCTGCCCCATCCTATGTCTCTCATTTTCCTATAGTTTTCTCATGGATATTTCTCAAAATGTCACTTGCACAAGAATCTTCATCTCAGATCTACTTCTAAAGAAAGGATTCAAAGTGGTTTGATTTTTCAGGCAATATCTCTCCAATCTACTGTTCTTTAAGTGTTCACATGGATGTCTAATTTTAAATTTACATCCCAAACCCAACTCCTGATATTCTCTGACCCCCATCCCTCCATTCCAACATACTTCTCTCAGTATTTTTTCTGCTTTTGTATGTGGAAACTCCGTTCTCCCAGTTACTGTGGGCAAAACCTTCAGCAATTCTGATACTAAACCATGAAACCCAGAGCTAAGTCATTTATGGATGGCCTGCTTCTGGGCAGTGGTTTCATACGCAGCAAGCAGCACCTTCACTTCAGTCTAGTGAAACTCAGACATTGACACAAAGGTTTGAGAAAGTCAGGGCTAAAGTGAAGGTTGTTAAACTTCAAAATGAATCTGTCACTCTGCCATGTGTCACTGCCTCCATTGCTACCACTATGGTGTAAGCCACTATTATCTCTTGCTTGAATTGCTGCAATGGCTTCCTAACAGGTTTTGCAACTTCTCCTCTTGTTTGCCTTTGGTTTATTTTCAACACAGCAGCCAGCAGGATCTCTTAAAAATATAAATCCTATTATGTCACATCTCTTCCATAATTCTCCATTTGCTTTTCATGCTAGAGTAAAGCCTAAGTCTTTATGATGAACTAAAACGCCCCCTATCATCTTGTTGTCTACCTGTTATCTCTGAAGTCGGTTGCTGCCATTCTGCCCTCCTTACAACCCCTCTCACACCACTCTCACCACTTTGGCTTCCTTAATGTTCCTCAAATATGTCAGGCATGTACCTTCCCAGAGCCTTTGCATCTGGTAATCTCTGTGCTTGGAGGAGTGTGCCTCACTTCTCCATTTCTTCCAGGCATTGCCATTACCACTCTATCTAAATTGCCATATTCTATGTGGTTATGACCTGCCCTGATTTTCTTATCATCATCACTACCTATTTTACTTACGTGTACTGTTTATTGTTTGTTTCCATCACTGTAATGTAAGTTCCATGAGGAGAGAGATTTGTGTATGCTTCCTACTGGATAGTGATAGGAAAAGGAATGCAATACATATTGGCTGAATACATGTATGCTTATTTTATTATAACTAACTAGGTATTACTAGTATGAAGCAAATCATTCTTTCTAAGCCTGTAGAAATGAGCATGGCTATAGAAGCTGGACCATCAGCTGACATTCTCTCAGACATTCAGATACTTTGGTGATTGTTGTTTAGTTCACTGACACAATGCCTACCCTCCACATTTTCTGCAGTAGTTGTGAGGGAGGCATGAGTGCTGTCATGTTTGGTTTACATTTTTTTTCTTTTTTTTTAATTAAATGATAGCTGTATACATTAATGCAAACATGGGGTACAGTGTAGTGTTTTCATATACATTTTGAAATACTTTCATCAAGCTGGTTCACATAAATTTCATGTCATTTGCATAGTCATTGTGTCA
>CAUYTI010109932.1:0-66504 GCA_963575145.1 Galago senegalensis | reverse complement strand
GATTCCTTTGGCCAAGGAGAGAGCAGTTGAAGTTGGATCCATCTGCTCATAGTGGATATATGCTGTGTAAGCTTATCCCAGAGGGTATGTCATAACTATACACAATTCAACGCAAGAAACGTGGCTTCTGTCAAGGGGACTTGCCTATGTACACTTTGGCCCAATGGCCCAGAAATGACCAGCTCTGTGCACCCGGGGGACACATGCAATGGACATAGTGAACTAACTGTTGAAACCCGAAAACCTAACTGGAAGATACCAGGATAAACAACATTGTACCTTTATAGGAAGTTCAAGAGAAGGGCCAGTTTGTCATCAAGTTAGGATGAAATCCTGTCCTCATAGCCCCTCTGAGTGTCCACACAGGGTGTGCACACATTGGTGGAAGATCAGTGTCTGTTCTGTCTTACCCTGATGGGGAGGTGCTTGGGTGTGATTACTAGCAATACTTTCCTGCTTGCATTCTTGGTATATTTCCTAAAGAATGAGTCAGGTCGACGTTGCATGCTTGTGACTATATATTCAGGAAAGAATAACACAGAAGAGAATGGGTCTTATAAATGTCACAGCAATGTCCATTTTTATTTGATATATGCAATAACATAAATCCACTAGTCTCATAAATTTCGAGAGAAGTCCAACTTCAGGACTTATTTACAAGGGGTTATTTGACTTTATGAACAAAGTGTTCTCATTTGCTCTGAGGGCCTTTATACAGCTGCATTATTAGGTTCCTATGGAATAGATTTGGTCAGCTCAGTCCTTGGTGAGTTGAGTTGTGCAAGAGAACTTAGAGGTCAGCTCACATTATCTGCCTGGGATGTCTGTCGGAGCCGTCTCTGGTATCCCTCGGGGGAAGCTGGCACTAGCCTGGTGCTTGTTTCTTTTCTAACAAGCCAGTTCTCCTCATTAGGCTTTCTGCAAGGCTTGGGGTGACATGGAGATGCTGGTGGATTTTGCTAAACTCTGCTGGCTTTTCCTGAAGTTGAAAGGATGCCAAATTCAACACTGGCTGCTGTTTTTAGGAGCTCAGGTCTCTGTGTAGTAATAAATTCTCTAGGCTGGAATTGACGAGACTGAAATTTTCTCAATTTTGCAACTTTAGTTTTTAGTGAATTGGACCAATGGAAGCTTGCTAGAACATATCTGCTTTTGTGGCAGAGACTGAGAGTTGCTGCTCATTCTCCCTGCCTTAGAAATACTATGCTGAGACTATGCTTACAAGTTCCTTTCATCTAGAGTGGCCAGTGAGATACAAGCAAAAGGGCTTCCAGAGTTGTCTCTATTGAGAGAACCACTGTTTCCCTCCTTTCCCCATTCCTCCTGTTTCCTGCTGGGAATCATAATCTGATGGCTGGTATTCCAGCCCCCATCCTGGATGATGAAGCAGCCTTGATGGTAAAAGCCATGCGTTCAGGAGGGAGGAGAAAAGAAAACAGAGCCTGCATCCTTGATGATGGGGAAAGCCTGCATTCTAGCCATGAACTTCCAACTTCTGTATTTCATATTATGTAAGAGAAAAACAAACCTCTAAATCTTGTTTAAGTCTTTGTTATTTGGGTTTTCTATTATATGCAGCTGAAAACAATTCCTAATGGAAATCGTTTATTCCCTTCTACTATATATCAGCGTTCCCCAAGCAGTAGGGAAGATAGCTGCCAGCAACTCCAGAGACAATCTACAGTCATGGGTAAGAACTGGAATTCAGGAGTCAGATTGCCTGACTCCACCACTCACTGATGGTGGAGGCTGTGAGCAAATTCTTTAACTGTATTATGCCTCAGTTTTCTCTCTCTTTTTTTTTAAAGCATGTTTTTTCAACTTATAATAGGAATAATAGTACTTACATTCTAGGGCATTTGTGAAGGTCAAATTAAAAGAGATGCTTTGAACATGCCCAGCACCTGATAATCACACAACAAATATTAATTGTTATTATTTTTAAAATTCCAGCTCTGAACCAGAAGGCATCAGCAGAGAAATCCCAGGGAGGGACTTGGGTTGTTGCAGTTTGGGCAAAGGTCCAGGTAGCTAGGAGGATAGGACACTAGGCCTGGGTCACATGCCCACCTTGGTGGTGGTGATGGTGGAGGGATGCTGATAGAAGGTATTGCCAGAGAAGGGCACGGAGGTGGGGGGCTGGGCATACAAAGACAAACTCCCCCACACCCCTTATTTGTCTCTAGAGGATATTAAGAAAATGTCTGCTAAGATCTCAGAGACTTTTGGCACCGATGATTTAAGGAATTGCCAGCATCAGCATTGTCCTCAATTTTGGGGGCCTTTTCCTTCCCTATTAGACGTACACCAAGTTCAGACCTCATTGTTCCCTCAGAGTTGAGGCAGCTCCCAGGAGGCTTGGTGAAGTGGAGCTCTCAATTTCCTCCCTTCTCACCTCCCCACTGGTGATGGAAACGGTATGTATACGCAGAAACCAAGCAGAACATTCACTACTGAGTCAGTTGATTTTGGGGAGAAAGCATAGGTGTCTGAATTGCCAACAAAGGATCTCTAGAAGAAACACAAAGCAATCCAGACACCACACAGCTATCTGGCATGTGCTGCTCTGCTGCAGAATCCCCCAGCCTGACTACAGGGCTTTGTGTGTGTGAGTGTGGGCATGAGTGTGTGTGAGGGTGAGTGCATGAGTGTGTGGGCACATGTGCACTTGAGTATGACTGTGTGAGGGTGTGACAGCATAAGTGTACGAGTGTGAGAACTTGAGAGTGTGTGAGGATGAGTGTGTGTACATGTGTGCATGAATATGAGGGTGTGAGAGCATGAGTGTGTGTGTATATATGCAAGTATGAGGGTGTGAGTGTGTGAGCATGTGCAAGCATGAGTATAAGTGTGAGTGTGTGCAGTCACGAGTGAGTGTGTGCAAATATGAGTGAGTGCAAGGGTGAGTGCATGAGTGTGAGTGTGTGAGAGCATGACTGCACACGAGTGCATTTTTGCAAGTGTGCATGCATGAGTGTGTATGTGCATGAGTGTGTGTGCACATTAGTGTGAGTACGAGTGTGTGCATGCATGACTGTATGAGTGCATGCATGAGTATGTGTGTGTGCATGCGTGTGTTCATGTCTTTTTATTTTTTGTATTCTGACAGTTTGACCTTGGAGGACTTGCTGGCCCTGGAGGTACCCCCCTCCCAGGGTTAGCTGACTCCTACAGCTAGCTAACAACCCACCGCAAGCATGTCTCTCAAATGCAAAGCAGCCAATCTAGACTTTGAACCCTCTGGCCTCCTTTCCTGGTTTTCACAAACCACCTAGGGTCTGTATCCAGATATTTTTAAAGCTTTCTCCCTATCACTGTCACTATTTCCAGGAGAATAGCCCTCATGTGGCTTTCTTGAAATAAGATTGTTTTCCAAGTTTCTGGGAGGCCCAAGTCCATGGTGGTGTCACAATGTGGTTGTGTGGCAAGGTCCTTTTAATGACTGTCTTGTCAACCACCTGACTGTCAACCTTCAACGTAGCTGATGTGCTAAAGCAGTGGTTCTCAACCTTCCTAATGCTGCAGCCCTTTAATACAGTTCCTGTGGGTTGTGACCCACAGGTTGAGAACCGCTGTGCTAAAGGAATAAGGCCTTCATTTCTTTCTATTGTAGCCACAGTTTGGGGTTCCAGATCTGATTAGTGAGGAAAGCTTCCCACTCAAACCTGGGAGCCCAGAGCCCATGGCAACCCCCAGGGAGTATTTCTCCTGAGGTTCATCCTTCATCCAGACCGTGAAGAAAGGAACCCCAAATTTCTAGGGGCTCACCTTTTGTTTACTACTCTGCATGTATTATCTCTAAAATCCTCACAACTAATGATTTAGAAATTGTCATTTTCCATGTGTGAAATTCAGTTTCAGAGGCCCAGATTTTGCTCAAGATCACACAACTAGAGACACAAATTCAAAGGCTTGTATGACCCAATGCCAGTGCCAATTGCGTTATGCCAGCAATTCCTAAACCATGACGGACATCACCTAGAACTAACCAGAAATGCAAATTCTGGGTCCTCAGCCTAGCGTGGAGTCAGACATTCTGGGGTGCAGTGAAGGCAGCTGGCTGTGAACAAACCCTGTGGTGACCAGAGGCTGAGCACTGACCGCACTGCCACACTGTCTTCTCGTCTTATTCTTCCTATGCACAGGGTCTGAAGCTAGATCCATTGGAAATGCCACTTTCTGGTTAGGTGATCATGGTTAAATTGATGTCTTTAAGTTTCCACATCCTCATTAATAATATGGGGATAATAATAATAATTTTCAGTGTTGTTATTGGGGTTAAATGAATGAATGCATATTTGACCACATACAGGACCTGGCACAGAGAAAACACTCGTCAGTGGTGCTATTGCTCTAACTCCTGCTATTCCCTTTCTCTACCAGTCTTTTTGCCACACCGATGTTAAGTCCAGCCACCAAATGCAAGAGCAAGGGTGGTTTTTAGCACTGTGAATTTGGGCAAGTTACACATACTCTGAGTCTCGACTTCTGCTCTCCCAGGTGGAGATGATCACAGTACCACCCTCACAGGGTTAATGTGATGTTAGCTGGGTTAATACAAGTGGAAGATCTTGGAACAGTCCCTGGAAGATGCTGAGTGCTCACAGCACTTAGTGATGATGAGGGCGATACTATCATTAGCCTGTTTATCCACCTTTTTTTTTAGTTTCTGACTCTGAAATGATTGTTCAGGAGATGGTAGAATCAAGTGAGACCCTTGGATAAGCAGCATCTTCAGCATGGCAGCCTCCCACTCCCACCCAAGCTGGCTTAACCATTCTCACCTTGCACAGACTTCCATCAGGGGTCCTCTCACATGGCTTTCTCTGCTTACATCTCTTTATATCCCTGGTATAAATTAGTGCTTAATGAATGTCTGTTATTGAAGAGCTGTTTGATCTTCAGTTGTAACTCATACATATTATCAGTCACAGGCAGACAGTGAACTCTCAAACAGGTCCACATCCTAGTCCCTCGGACCTGTGAGTATATCAGGTCACGTGACTAAGGGGAAGTTAAGGCTGCAGATGGAATTATGGCTGTTGATCAGCTGACCTTGAAATAGGAGATGATCCTGGGCTAGCTGGGCAGGCCCAGTGTAATCACAGGGTCGTTAAATGTGTCAGGGACTGAGAACACAGAGCCAGAGGGACAGTGTGTGAGAAGGACTCAGTGCAGTACTGCTGGCCTTGAAGATGAAGGAAAGGAGCTGGGAGCCATGGGAATCAGGCAGCCTCCAGAAGCTGCAGAAGGCAAGAGGGTCTCCCCCAGAGCTTCACAGGAAGGCAGTTTTGCCCACAGCCTGATTTAACCCAGGAGGCCCATTTGGGAATTCAGACTTCCAGAACTGTAAGGCAAGGAAGAGATCTGTGTTGTTTTAAACAACTAGGTTTGGGGTCCTTTGTTACAGCAGCTGTGGGAGGCTAATACACCACCCCTGGCTCCATTATTACAACCAGTTCAGGACTGCCTTTTTTCATGAGTTAGCCTGGCTGCCTCCTTCTGCTCTTCCAATCAACAGTACTCAACCCGGGGTGCAAGGGCACAGAAAAGAATTTTCCACAACTCAGTTATCTTCTGAGAAGGAACCCGCAGACACATGCTCAAAAGTCCTCAACTCAAGGTCTAGGGCATAATTCAGCTCCTCAGGATGTGGAACCTGAGCCAGATGAGTGGACTGAGGAGAAGCTAAGCCCAAATGAGTGGACCGAGGAGAAGCTGAGCCCAGATAAGTGGACCAAGGCGCTGGTCATTTATATCCTTTGAATTCTGCCTCTAGTACTCACCGGGGAGGAGGGAAGCAACACCCCACAGGCAGAATTATTCCGGCAGCCGCTCCACTTGGGGCCCCCCACCCACACAGGCCCATCTGTTTGCATTCTGTTGGGCAAGGACCACTCAAAAGGGATTTGGCCTCTTCTTTCTGCCAGCTCCAGGGAGAGCCAAATGTGGCTCTGTCAGCAAGTGTGAGATCAAAGCACCAGCACTCCCCACCCCACAGTGGAGCAGCGCTGGGGAATGAGAGGCCGTAATGAGTCCCTCTCGTGAGTCCTAAAGATTCTGATAATCATCTGAGGTCCTGCTCCTTTGGCCTCTCAGAATTTGAGTGGGGCCTTGACCACTTCAGAGGTTTTGGTTCCTTAAAAACATACACATATGCAAACATGCTCTTCAAAATGGTAATATATTTTAAATGTTTACCTTTAATACATCAACATACTTAATCCATGAAAAAGCAATGCGATGTTGTGATGCTATTTATAAAAATATTAATTCTGGGGCGGCTCCTGTGGCTCAAGGAGTAGGGCGCTGGCCCCATATACTGGGAGGTGGTGAGTTCAGGCCCAGCCCAGGCCAAAAACTGGAAAAAAAAAGGGAAAAATAAAAAGAAGAAAAAAATATTAAATCCTAGTGTACTAGAGATAGTGTAGATCAGTGTTTTTCAACCTTTTATATCACATGGCACACTCGAACTGATACTTAAACTTCTGTGGTGCAATTAAATTATGTTGATCAAAAAAAAAAGAACAACAAAAAGAATCTACTATGCTTTGAACTTCTTTTGAAAAAATTTAATTAATGATCTTTGAAAAGTTTCATAGCCCATATAAGATCCTCTCAGGCATACCAGTTGAAAATCCCTCCTGTAGACCACTAACGGGGTATATGTGAAACTGATACAATGAATGTCTTTTTTGAATTCTGTCCATTCATTTTTGGGACTCTATTAAATCCATGATTTGGAGAGATGGTTGAGAGTGTAAATATGAAGCTGTCAGTGGATGGGAGGCCTTAGCCTAGTGGAACCCCTGCCCCATACCTCTCCATATCAACCCTGCTGTCCACCACACCTCCCTGCTTGAAATAGGATCATCCATTGCTGACTCCACTAGGAATGATAGTAATTTAGTGGTGACTTTTTATGATGAGATATCAGAGGCCATGAGATGTGCAGGGAAGAGGAAGCAGGGGACATGGACCTGAGGTGGCTACATGGCCTGCGTGCATGCACACTCCAGACGTGTATTCTCTTCTGGTCATTAATTTCAGAAGACAGTTTGTATCAAGATCCTAACTTTAGAAAAACATAACTCTTGGGCAAAATTGATGATGTTTCTAAGTGTAGTTGTCGTTTCTGCAGGGAGGCTAGTTGCTGGAGGATAGCTCTGTGGGATCAGAGAGGAAGGACTTGCCCTCTATCTTGCCATGTGCCATTGCTTTAGGAAAACCTGAGCTTAGGGAGATGGGTGGTGTCTACTGACTCCAATGACCCCAGAGATTGCATAGAACCCATAACAGGGTTGTGGTCTATTTTTAAGGCTGACATACCTAGATAGAAGTTATTGGTGCTTTCCTTAATGAGGTAACATGAAATTGAGAAGTCTCTTCCTGGCTCTCTATCACCACACTGTTGGCTGTCACTGCATATTTTTGTTAGCATGAGCAAAAAGGTAATAATGCCAGAAAATTGTCTATCCCAGCGTTGGCAACATTCTCTGAACTGAAATGTTTCTGATTTTCTTTTCTAATTGCATAAGCTGTAGGAAACTGCTTTCACATTGCAGAGTTATTACTGCACGAGAGGACTGCACAGCTACTCCTTTGAATGGAGAGGGAGTTGTACCCAGATGCAACCCCATCCCAAGTAGAAGTGCCCAGGGCAGTGGTTGGAAGCAAATTCCCTTTTCCCTTCCTCCCTTCCTTCTCACTCCTTCCTCCTCTGCTGGTAAGGCTCAGGTTGTGGCTGCAGTCCAAGCTTCCGTAAGTCAATTGTTATAGCCAGAATATAAAGCAGCAGTTCTCAACCTGTGGGTCACTACCCACAGGAACTGTGTTAAAGGGGCGTGGCATTAGGAAGGTTGAGAACCACTGACATCGAGTGTGAATAATCAAAAGTGTGAGTAGGAGCACTTTAGAATCTCTAGGAGACCTTTCAAAAAAATTCCTGATTCCTAATTCTCTTCACAGAAATTCTTATTTAAGCGGCCTAGAGGGTGGCTGGAGCCCTGGTATTTATGAAAGCTCCGTAAGTAGTTCTAAGGTAAGGTCAAGATTGAGAACTGCCGATTTAAGTAAAATCAATGTAGATTTGGTGAAACAAATTGGTTTTATTTGTTTCCCCATGTACAAAACTGAGTAGGTAAAAGGATCGTGTTGGGGTTTTGAATAGACATGGCTTCAAAGTGTTTTTTTCTCCTAGTGGATTTGTTTATTACATCAGGATTTTTAAAATTCAAAATAAGGCAGAATTGGTTTGAAATAATATAGTTCCAGTCACATTTTACCATGTTGTATCCTTGCATCTATGAGTCTATTCAACTTGCTAACAGAACACAGAGAGAGCTTCGTCAGAGGCTGATGACGTTTCTGGGCTGCGAGGTCTGACCGTGCACAGCACAGACTCAGTCTCAGCCCTAATGTGACCACTAACCAGCCAGCCCAGCGGGGGGAGTGTGAAATCAAATCTTTGGAGCGCTTTCAGCAAAACTTTTTGGCACAATTCCTAGATTGTCAGCAGGACGCTGTCCTCGACATCTGGAACACCCATCTGAGATGCGAGCAAATAGTTTTGAAATGAAGTTAGGTCTCTTGACCAATTAAAGATGTGTGTTTGACAGAAACCCTGTGCAGTTTATTAGCTATCCAGATAGTTCCCAGCAGGTATGAATTTCTAGTGATTCTGGGTTAGCGGCTATTGTGTGATCAGCCTGGAAGCTGGAAGGTAATGTGGCGTGAGCTCCAGCTGGGGACGGTTTAGTGACGAGGAAAGTGTAGTGATCAACCACCTGTGAGCAATTACTAGCGGGGCCTTTGCATGGAAAAGAACCCAGGCCCGGGACTTTATCCTTTGTTCCTCCAGGAATGTGGCATGCAGCATCCCGTGCTGGAATGTTCTTGGTTATCACAGTTCCAGAGAGTTTCATCCGTAACTGGGAAGCTTCTGCACAATGCAAATTTACATGTTTCAGTTAGAGCGGGATTTCTCAACCTTGAGAAATGAGCCTGCCTTCCTTTTATTTGCCATATACAACAGCTCTGAGTTTCCAGCCAGCTTTGTATGCTCATGTGCTCAATACCGTGTTCTCTCTGTTCACACAGTAGGCACTCAGTGCTCTGTTTACATAGTAGGCACTCAGTAATGTTTGTCTTCTGAGTAAAAAGAATCACTTTTCCCCACTTCCATCTGGGGGAATTTAACAAGTGGGGCCTGACCAAGCCAATCAGACCATTCCATTTCTCTGGCCATAGTAATAGGTCCTGGCTTACACACAACCTAAGCCAACTTTATGCAAATAAATCACAGGATGTGCAGGGAACACAGGGACAAATACGCTCAGCTTACTTTTTGATGTTCCCCTGCCAGTTTTGAATGTGGAAGGATGTAGTGCCCCAGAAGTCCTGGCAGCCATCTTGATGTTATGCCCCCTCCCGAGGGGACACCCGTCTGAGGGTCAGTCACTGGAGACTAAGCAGAGCTAAGAGATAAGAAGAAAGATGTCAGATCCTGGTTCGTGTCTATAGACCCCACAGCATTTCATAGTGGCCTTCTAGCCACATCCAACTCTGGCCTCTGGAGTCACATGAGCCATTATGTCCCTGCAGATTTATCCACCTCTCTGTTCTTCTTTGTTTAAGCCAATCTGACCCAGGCTTCCTATCACTTGTGGTCAGAAAAGTGCCTGTTGAGACGTGACTCTCCATGAGGGCTGGTCTACAGTGTGTTTTAGGACCTGATAAGACTTGGCGAAGGCTGATTTAGGATTGTGTCACTTTGGCATTGAGGGGATCTTAGAAGTAAGAGCCTGGCAGTCACCTGATACTGGGAATCCCCTTACCACATACTTGTTGGAAGAACCCCAGGCTTCTGCTCGAGTGTGCAGGGAGGTCAAGACTTGCCTGGTGTACATGCTCCTCTGTGGCAAGCTCTGGTTGTTGATGAATTCATACTAGTGAGTCAGGCCTGCTTCTGAGAAACTTCCATCCTAAGAGCCAAGTTTGTAGCTAAATAGAACAAAAATTCATTTAAAAATTTTTTTGATTTATTTTTTTTACAAGGAAGACAATCACTTTGTCTGTTTTGGGCCAATTATTCTGCATTTTATCATTCTCAAGTGCTTCCAGTGCCTCCTGAAAAATCATGGTCTAAATCTTAGTAATTCTAAGGAGGAGAGACTTAGGAGTGACAAGACCTAAGGTTGTGACCCATCTTCAGAGCTTTTTAGCTGTTACTTTAGAAGAGTTATTTATGGTTCGCTGTGTTTTCATCTGTCACATGGGGACCATATTAGCTCTTTTATGGGGTCGTAGTGAACATTCCATAGAATGATGCTTGTAATGTGCTTTTTATTCAGTATCCCCTGACACATCTATGTGCTGTGTTCCATAAACTGTCATCTTTTTTCCATCTTGTTGTTATCCTTGGGGACACACCTTAGGGTATTCTCTTAAAATTTATTATCCAAAATTCAACACAGTATTCCAAATGGGATCTGACCCTTCTCTAGAATTTGGTCTTCTTGGTTTAGTTTACTTGAGGGTTTTCTCATTTGTGTTAGTCATCCAGATTGGCATGGGTGGTCCTAACAATAACACCATCAGGGTCATAAAAAGTGCAGATTACACATGCAGCCATTTTTCTTGCCAGGCTATGGGTAGAAATCCACCTCATAGGGAATCTGGTCTTTGTCCAGAGACCGTCAACCCAGAGGTCCAGACTCTGTAGCTCCTGGCTGCCCCAAATCAAGGTTGCATCTAAGTGCAGTTCAAGAGGCCTGTTTTCCTTTCCATAGCATAGCTTGCAGCCCCAAGGAAGAGGAAGCTGATGTTTCCATTGGCAGATTGCTAACTCCCAAGGAATGAAGCAAACTGATTGTCTGATAGGGGGCCATCCAGGAAAGTAAGCACACACAGTGCTCTGTGGCCACATGGCCACTCTCAAGGGTGAAGCCAGCTCTTTCATGTCCAGCCAATGTCTGGAGTCTGTGAAGGGACTTGTTCAAAGTCTGTAGGGATTGACTGCACTTCATCCTTTGAGGAAAACTTCCCTGATTATTCACACATGGCACAGATAACCCTTCAACAGTCAACAAAAATTTTTAGTACCTACTACATGCTATAATAGTAACAGTAGAAGAAATAGGAGAGCTTATGCCTGTTGGACAACTAAAACTCTTATAAAGAGCATTTCCCCCATTTTATTAACAGAGATTAATCCTTTGTCAAGGTCATGTAGCTTAAGAAGCAGGGTCATCTGAATCTAGAGCTCCATAGCTATCCCCACATTCATTGTCACTTTGCTGTCAACAAGATGTCTGGTTCAGCAGAGGACCTTCCACAGCAAATCCTCCCTTTGACTCAGCCCAGGACTGAGCTTTCTCTCTTTATGTCCCTGGTTCTAGGAAGTTTTTTAAAGGGACCAGAATTCTCTCTGACTCTGTCTTGCCCATTCTCCACTGAGGACCTTCTCTTTGGGTCCCAGCCTTGCTCTCTGCTACTCCCCTAGGTTTCATTATTTGTTATTTTCCCTCGCTATTTGCTTTTCTTCTCTGTCAGATGGGGCAACAGTCCCTGTCCATTCTGCCAACCTTCTTTCCTTGCACTGTACATTGATGGCACCCCCGTGGTATCCTCCAAGGCCAAGCCCTATCTCCTGTAACCCCAGGAAGGAATAGCCCTTGTCTAGGGAGCAGAGAGACAGGGGCTAAGTCACCAAGCACATAGCCTCTCCTTTCACAAATCTTTGAATCATGATGCAACCTCTGATCATCAAGTTTCATATTTTTACATCCTAGGAATGGAACCTGTAGGGATAGAAAGGGAAAGGGAGTGTACTGTTAGAGGAAGGGGAGAAAAATGAAGGGAGGGAGAGAAAGATGAAAAGGAAGAAGAAGAGAAAAATTGAGGTCTGATTCAGTGACCTCAGTGGCATGTTAAAACAATTTGGTGGTCTTTGTGAATAATTAACAATTTGTTATGGTAGGAACAGGTCTGCAGGTGCTGCTGGGCCATCTGCTGCAGAGGGAATATTGAGATATCGGTTACTGTGAGCAGAAGAAAAACAGCATATGAAGAAAAATTCCCAGTTTGTAACAAAGCTTGGGCTTTTCCAGATCTCCAGTTTAAATTTCTCTCCAGGGGAACTCAGATCTCCCCTAAAACTTGTAATAAAAATAAAGTGCTTGGAAGATGTATTTGAATTTCCTGTCAATTAAAACATTTGTTAGTTTAAAGTACCAAGAGTTTATGCTAAAGGGAACTGTATTTTCTTGCTGAGCATTTTTGCTGGTGGAGATGTTAGACCATATTCTCTTCCCACACAACTCAGTTGACTGAACCCAAAGGTTATTGAGTACTACAATATCCCTGATGCAGTCAAGGTGGGATGGGAGACATGGATGGAGACATTGTCTGTACTTATGGGAGCTCAGCATCCTCAAGGAAAATTTGGAAAAGAAGAGCAGATTCCCTCCCCCTTATATAATAGAAAGAAAAAAAATACAGCACAATGTGGTGTTAAATGAGATAGTAATTATTCTTCCTTTGGTTCCAAATGCAAACTTCACTTCCTTAGAAAAAGACCTTCTCTGACCTCTCTAGGTAGATCAGGCCACTTGTTTTCATAGTAACTAATAGTTTTCCTTTATAACACTGATCACAGTTTGTTGTGAGGTATATTCATATATTGCATTATAAAGACATAGACATATATGTGGATTACATATATGGTAATTATATAATTTACAAGGTCTGATAATTAAGTTTGCAAACTTATCCTAGAAAAAGTGCTACAGACCTCATTGCTGAATGTCACTATGGTCACTACCTTTGAAGTCTTCCCCTTAGGAAGCTGTGCACCAATGCCAGCGCCTAGTCTACCCCTCAAAACAATTTTGGAATTCTTTTTCTGGAAAGGCCATCCGAGCTTTTGTATGGCATGCAAAACATGTAACAGCAGTAATGAACACCACTCAGCAAGACACTGCCACGTATTGATATGAACACAGCTGTGAGATACTCATGTACCAAGGTTATGAAACCTGACAGAGTTGTTTGTACAGTGCTGCCAATGTAAGCATGCAGTGGCAAGTTTATAAACTTAATTGTGAGAACTCATATGATGACAGATCTGATGGCCATTCCAGAAAAAAAGAGTTCCAAAAATGCTTTGGAGGGTAGACTTCGCTGGTGCAGTGGCATCAGTGCATAGCTTCCCAAGGGGAGTACTTCAAAGGTGTCCATAGTGATATTCAGCAATGAGGTATGTAGCACTTTTTTCTGGGATAAGTTCAAGAACTTAATTTTCATACCTCATATTTATGTGATACAAAAAGAAACTCATCTCTCTTTGGCTCACTGGATTATGAACTCCATAATATGAAGGCTGGGTCTATTCTGGCACTATTGTATACCCCAGTATTGCTCACAAATTCCAGATACATAGTATGTGCTCAACACATAATATTTGAAATAAAGAACTAAAAGAACATATCAAAAATTTGAAGAAAGAAAAGAGTATTGTTATGGAGCTGCTGAGGGAGGTTCAATGGATAAAGCTGCTTTGACCAGGCTTTCTTTGATGAAAAATTATAGGTAAAATTCCTTTCAGGTCTTAATGCCAAGAAAGACTGGGTTTCAGTGAAAAACTGATCTATTTTTAGGCTTATGAATTCTGAGTCTTCTATATCAAGATTTTTTTCTTTGTTTTGGCTGACAGGCAGCTTAGAACCATTTTTTAAAACTATTTCTAGCAATTGTGTTGTATTTTAATGTATTAACCTCACCCCAAATATTTTCCTAACCTTAATTTTCTTTCATTAATTTTTCTATATTCATTTATATTTTAATAATGTTTGATTATACCCCCTTTAAAATGAGTGATGATATAAATTTATGCTTATATAAGCATGATTATTAATGTCCAAATTAATGTGTGGCAAACTTTATATAGTGTTGATGCTTAAAATGGAGGTTGGCATTCTTAACTAATCTTCTGTTCAAGGTCCTGTCTTTGAATTATTTAATATAGATACCTGGGGTGGTGTGGACCGTATCTTACTGCTAGAGTTAAGATTCCAGCCAGGAGCAGAACCTTATAGAAGATGATAACATTTCTACCATCATGCTTTGAATCTTGAGGCATTTATTATAAGGAACCTCCCAAAAATTTTGGCCAAGAAAATCTGATTTTAAGGTTCATGCTTTGATCTCATCTGCTGCTGATCATTCTGTCATATGTCAAGTTGATTGAGTTGGGAGAACAACACTGATATTAGGGAATAAAAACTTTTGCTATATTCTCCCAAGGGGAAAATTTACAGGAATTAATGTCTAACTATTCTCTGTCACCTCCCTTTGGGCCAAAAATGAAAACAATAATTTAAAGGCTTATGTTCACTCCAAACAAATAACCACAATTTTCTCCAAATATATGGTCCCATAATTGAGTTATTTTTAAGAAATACAATATGATGTATTCTGTAGTATTGTTTTTGTATTTTACTAGATTAAGCCATTCCAGATGGTGACCGAACAACATAATTTTGAGGAGTCCTTCATTTATTCTCTCCAGGTTAGTAGTTACATTGCAGAGCTTTGGGAACATCTTAATTGTCTACTTTTAGCATTCCACCTAGTGATTGTTTACTGAAACCACCCCTGGTAATTCTATTAGTTAAAAGATTCAGCAAATACTATTAATTTAGTTAAAAGATTCAGCAAATACTATTAATGCATTTTTTAAAAATTAAATTATAGCTGTGTGCAACAATGCAATCATGGGGTACAGTGTGGTATTTGATATATAATTTGAGATATTTTCATCAAACTGGTTAACATAGCCTTCATGTCATTTTCTTAGTTGTTATGTCAAGACATCTATATTCTCCTTTACTAAGATTCACTTGTACCCTTGTAAGATAAACCATAGAGGTGATCCCTCCAATCACCCTCCCTCCACCCATTCCCCCCCTCATTAATGCATTTCTAAGGAAGATGTTAGTGTTCATTAAAACTACAACCTTAATATTTTTCTGGGGGAGAATTACGGCAAAAATTTGCAAATTACTAAAGATCCGTGTCCAGAGCCAAATTTACAGTTTGTCTGAGGATCAATAGGAATCTAGACAGGCCTTCTGAATATGAAATGCATGTCTATATGATGATAATTAAAGAACTAATTATAATTATCGAAGTCCTTAACCTTATAAATATATATATTGAAGTGTAGGGAAGCCGTAAGTGAATCTTAAGGCATATAGCACCTTGAGGTCTCTGGGACTTTAGGCAGGCTACCAGGGTCCTATTTGTATGCGTCCCTGTTGGCATCATGAAAAAAATGCTGAAGAAATGATACTGAAAATGTGGAGTTGATATTTTCAGAGAGACCCCTCCACTGTACTAGAGCCCTTGCTTCCCTCTTTCCTTTCTTTTCAATAAATTTCCTTGCTTTTACTTAAAAAAAATAAGAGGAATTCCAATGGGCCAATGAACATATTCAAATGTGCTTAACTTATTAATTACCAGAGAAATGCAAATTAAAATGAGAAGGAGAAAAATGTACGCCCACCAGGAGAAAATAAGCATGAAATAATACTGAATGTAGCCCCGTCAAGCAATGGGAATGAGCACTCCTTGCTGGGTGGGAAGGCACATTTATTTGTTTGGCCACTTTGGAAAACTGTTTGGCATTATGTGTTAAACTCAGAGACCACATCCATTGTCATTTGTTTTGTGAGATCAACAAGTCATGCCAGACTATCATAACTTCTTCCTTGTTTCGAGAGCCAGGTTTTTGACTAGGTTTGACATCCTTTGAGGGGAAGTGTAGTTTTAAGTTAGTTCAGTCAAGGTAGACAGCAACCAAGCCAGGTGGCTGTTTAAGCCCAGATGATCTGGGTGGTTTCTACATCCATGAAGTTGACACAGCAATTGACAAACCATCCCTTTGCCTGTTGTGCTAGAACTTCTGTAGGCACACAACCCAAGTGCTGGGCAAACATCAAATTTGTAGATAACCAATTCCTATTGTTTCCTGCTCAGATAAAATGTCCTAATAAATCTCTCAGCAACTTCCAATGTGTTCATTTTTCTATGTCAAAATATATAAAATAGACTGAAAACAAAGTCCTGAGCTGGATGGGAGTTTAAATAAATTACAGTAATGTTCTGGTTAAATAATAATTACATTTCATACAAATAATCATCACTTTTCCTATATTTTTATCACTTTTAGGATTTCAATGCAAACATGTCTTAATGGGTCAAATATTAAAACTGAATGCCTGGAAAAATCCTTAAGTTCTCCACCTCCAAACTCACTTCAAATTTTTTCAACATTTTTTCCAAACCAACTCAACTCAAATGATCAGGTTTTTTCATGAGCTATTAAAAATGCCATTCTTCAGAAGCTTAAATACTGATTGTAGGTCTGATGAAGACTTAATATCTGTTCTCTTTGCTTACTCTTTAAGTGACAATTAAAAGAGCAAAGGCTATATACTTTTTAAAACATATATGAGGGCATAGGTAATTGGTTTATAACAAACCAATATTCCCCTAGATGAATAAGGAAAGTTATATGTTCTCCAAAATATTTTGTCTGTTCATGTAAATTCACTTTTTTACCATGCAGTCATTATCAAAATCTATTCAAGTCAAGGGGACTGTATTGTATTTTAACTATGAGACTTTAACATTGTAAAAAGCTGCTTGGAAAATTAAGTCAGATCAGAAATTTGAACTGAGACTACAGTTATCTCTAAAGAAATCCTTTCTGAAACCCAAATGAAAATAAATGTTCTCTCCCTTGAAGTTATATCCACTCCTTTGCTGTGAAGATGACGGTCTCACCAGTCCAGATGGCAGGAGTCAGTGGTCCCAGCTCCTTGGGAGGTTGAGGTGGGAGGACACCCCAGGACAATGTAGGAAACCCTCTCTCTTAAAAAAAAAGGTTGTCTCCCTGTGGTTATTCTTGTTGTAATTTCTTCAGTATTTATTTAGATTGATTTGGCCTCCTGTTGTTTTATTTTGTTTTTGGTTTCGCTGTTAAATGAACAAACTTAAAATCAGATGGTGGGTGTCATCAGATGGGGGGGATGACCCCATGACCCATTTTTGAGTGTTTCTTTTCTGAGATTGATCTATCTACCTACCCACCATCGTCTGTCTCTCTCCCCCATGTGGGCGTTGGTTTATGTATGTGTTTGTGTTTTCTTTGATTTGTGTGAAAACGGGATGTCACGATGCCTTCTTGGTCTGTGGCTTTTCCCTTTCGTATTTACTTCTACCATCTTTACGAGGAAGCTGGATTTTCTGATTTGTGGTCTTAGAGGCCAGGGTAACATGAATCCTAATTTCCATGGGGCTGAGAGAAGACCAGCCCTCTGTCTCCTGCCCTTCTCCCAAAGAAGAGGGGTCTTCATATCTGTCTTTGGGGGAGTCTTTCAGCGTCCTTTGCCACTGGGAAGGCAGAACTGTTGATGTAAACGGGAGAGATTTTCAGGAGAGCAAGGTGTGATGTGGAAGAAGTGTTTTTGTCCTGGTTCTGCTCTCACAAAGGTGCTGTCTTGGGAAAGACCCTGAACCTCTTTCTCTAAGCCTCAGTTTTCCCGTCTATGGAATGAGATTGGTAATGTTCTCCCTGCTGTGTCTGCAGGGTTCTTGCAGAGGAAACAGATGAAATGCTGTATGACCTATAAGAAAGCCCTCCATTAAAGGACTTGAGTTGCTATGATTTCCCTTGATCTACAACGATAGCGTATTTTACTTTTTGGTGCATGTAACAATACAGTATTTCATTTCATAGATGACCATTGTTTTTAGGCACTAGATGGCAGTAGAGATCCATGATCCAACCTGCCCTGCTACCTGGCCAGGCATGATCTGTTCTTGGAAACATTTCCAAAGCAAACTCATTGTGCTTTTGCTTATTTTGCATTTCTTCCTAAATGGCATAAATTCATGTGTCCTCACCCTGCACTCACCCTCATCCACTCCGCTAGAATTCCACACAGCCCAGCTTCTCTCTCTCCATTTTCTAGAGAAATTCATCCAAAATCATTCTTTACTGAGAGTTTGTTTAGAAACCATGTCAGCCAAGAGAAAACAAAGCCCGAATGCTGCAGGGTGAACTCACCAAACAGTGTAGTGATTGCAGGCAGATTCGGAGCTTTTAAAATTAAATATCACTTCAAGAGATTCTGTCTGCAGTTGTTTTTTCCCTTACCATCCTGTTGTCATGGCCATATTTTAGTTTTTTATCTTTCATTTTAATTAAAAAATAGAGCAGAAATACCAGAGTGGAGCTGTCCTTTACCCAGAAATGCTTAGCTGAACACTCCGTTCTTCAAAAATGCTGACTTGTCTCTACAGAGAAGAAAAATAAATCTCTGAGAACCATGGATGTTCTTGCTTCCTGGAAATAGCTAAACTGTGCACATTAAAGCACGGCTTTAGAGTCACGTCCATCCTTTGGGAAGAGTTATGTTCTTTCCCAAAAGTACAGACTCCATTGTGAAGCAAGTCCATGTTTTAACTGGTTTATTTTGTCAACATCGGAATTCACCAATTTGATTGCTTCTTTGATTTTCAACTTAAAAATCATGTTAGCATAAAAATTAGGAAAGTACAGGATATATATTTCTTTCATTTTCTTTTCCCCTAAGAATGAAGGGAACTCAAAGTATCCAGTGTCTAAAATTTCCCAAGAGAATTTCTATTTTATTCAAACACAGGGATTTTAAGGTTAAATTGCTTTGAAGTGAGACGAAACAGATTTTTCAAATGCCACTATAAAAAAATCATTGACATCTACTCAAATAAGGGTACTGATAGTTTTAGGTTCCATTCTGCACAAGTTACTGTTTTTAGAATGACAATGATTGAACCATTTTATTGAGCATCTCTTATGAGATAGGCACCGTGCCAGAAGTGGGAGATAAACAGTGAGCAAACACAGCCCTCTGGAAGGCACAGGCTTAGTGGGGAACGCAACTCCAGTGGATGCTCTCAGAGTTGACCACCCAAGGGACTGTAACTAATAGAGGCGGTCAACATACACAGGGGGTCAACATAAGGAACGAGGGGCCTCCTGTACTGATACACACATGTGGGACATGTCCCGTCTATGAAAATTAGGTCAACTAAGGAGGTAGTCAGTGTAGGGAGGTGGTCAACTATGGAAGTTGTACTGTATTGGGGGGGGGGTTCCTACTATGATAATCAAATAATAACACAAATGAATACAAATTCGAGCCTCCTTTCTTGTCTGCTTCCACTTCTCGCCTTATTTGCTGTTAGAGTAGCTTTTACCCTCTGACATCTGTGTTTGATCATTGTATGTTTCCCAATCTATTAATAGAATGTCATCTCTATTAAGGACAGAGGAGAGACTTGGGTCTGTTCAGTGATGTATCTTCAGTATCTAGAACAGATTCTGATGTGTGGTAGGAGCTTGGTAAATATTCACTGAATAAAGGCATTAATAAGTACTATCAGGAAAACTATTCAGTGTTTATGAAGTCCTTGTACTAGACGTTGATCACATCAGTGAGATTAGAGAGGCTTCTCTGCAGATGTGATGTTTATGTTGAGAAGAAAAGGTCAGCATTGAGGAGGCTGAGAAGGGAGGGGAGACTATTCAAGGCAACAGGTGCAAAGACCCTGTGGAGAAAGGCAATGGGGGAAAGTTAAGGGACAAGAAGACAACTGGAGGGCAAAAGAGCAGAGACCCAGGGAACAGGACTGCAGTGGGACAGGAAGGGAGGGAGGAACCAGACCTTGCAGATCCTTGTGGGTGAATTAAGAAGTCAAGAAGTTGGGAGGCCAGGGAGGGTGGATTGCTTGAGCCCATGAGTTCAACACCAGCCTGAGCAAAAACAAGATCCTGTCTCTACCAAAAATAGAAAAAAATTGAGGCAAGAGGATCACTTGAACCCAAGAGTTGGAGGTTGTTGTGAGCTATGAGGCCATGGCACTCTATCCAGGGTCACAGCTTGAGACTCTGTCTCAAAAAAAAAAAAAAAAATCAAGAAGTTATCTTCTTTCTGAGAACAATGAAAAGTCATTTGAGTACTTTAAGTAGGTTGACACAAGTAGATTTGAAAAGATTACTCTGACTACACTGTGGAGAAGGGGTTGGAAGCAGGCCCAGCAAAAGGCAGATGTGAGACTGTGGGAGTTTGAACTTGAGTCCTGTGCTGGTGGTGAGGACTGGAGGAGATGGACATGGTTGTAGATGAGTCAATAGCAAAGTAAGAGGTAAAGCCAGGAAGACGGGGCCAAGGGCTGGATAAAGGGTGAGGGAGGAGGAGGCATCTGGTGGAGCTGCACTGTGCCACTTGGACAATGGGATGTTGGTGCCATTCAAGTGAGATCAGGCTTAGGAGCAAAGATGTGCAGTTTTATAAAGTTAATGAATTTAGTTTGTGTTCAGTTTATATTTCTTTGGGACATCCAGGAGGATGCATTCAGTCAAGGATGGTATGACGCTTGGAAGTCTGGGCTGGAGCTATAAGTACGAGAGTGTTCTAGAGGTAGTAATAATTGACATCATGGACTAGAGACTAGATTTGGAAGAGGAGAGAATTGCAGCTTCATGTAAAGGTCTTTTATTTTTTTCTTAAGTATGGACATGTAGAGAGCAGAGTGCAGACGTTTAAAGCCCTGATGTAAGCTGGGAGGCCTCAGCTATCCACATCCACGGCTAAGGAGTATAAAACAAAGCTTCACACTAACTTGGTAGAGCATTCAGTGAGCCACAGAGAGTAATCTAGACCTTTCTAGACTAAGCGTAGCTAAAATCATCTTCCTCTTCTTCATCACAGGACAGAAGAAAAAAATCTCATGGCACTTTTACTATGATAATGTCCTTTTACTAAGCATGCATTTAAAAAAAACATTAATTCTTTGTGATATGTCTGTATTTGAAAAATGAATGCAATGTTGTAAATATTTTTATTAATCATATAAATTCTACAATGAAAAAGTTGTTTAAAATATACTATTTCTTGGCATTTAAATATATATGCTTATGATTTTAAATAGGCAGTTGACTAGACCCTTCAATTAAAATTATATTTGTAACATCCAGTAACTGAGGGATGACTGTGACCCAAGTTTTGTTCTAAGGGCTTTACAACAATATTGGCTTTACTCTTTATCCCTAGCAGGTAGCTACTATCATCTCCATCTGACAGATGAAGAAACCATCATAGCAGGGCCAGGTCACTCGTCCAAAGTCACACAGATAACAGGTAGTTGGGCTAGGAGCTGAACCTTTCAGAGGCAGTGCTATAACTACTGAGCCAGGTTATATTAACTTTCTACTGTGCACATTTTGTAATGTTTTCTATTTTGGAGTATGCTGAGAAGCTTTAGTAAGATGTTTATGAACCACTTAGTGGTTCGCCGATTCTGGTGAGCATTACAAATCTGTTTAGGCTTGCAGCCTGTACCTGACTCAATTCCCCTATTCTGGGCTGAAAAGGCCCCAACAGGCCACTCTGACCCCTGGATCCATTCTTGCTGGTGAAATTATATGTGATACCCTGATTGAATTTTAATATATTGTTTTGGGGCCTCTTAGTCATAAGAGATCATTTTCATGGCTAGAGACAGAGGCGTGTCCAGACATGAGGGCACAGGAAAAACATGAAAATTTCCCGTAAAATGAAGGTGGGAGATTTAGTGGTTTATGTCATCTGGCAAAACTTTGGAGTGAATGTTGTAGCCGGTGTTTAAGTAACAAGACCTCAAGTCCTAACAATGAAAGGGCAGCTACAGCAACTCAGATGCCACCGCTCTCAGGCCCTCATCTGCAACCCCTTGTCACAGGACAGAAGAGAAACTCACCCCGTGCAGTGGAGGCCGACTGCACGTGCTCCCAGGCGGCACAGGACCCCCAACACCCTGCTCCTCCTCTCCTAGTGGTTGGCTTGGTATCTGTTTTCTACCATATTCCCGCCCACTAATCACAGCTCTCAAATCCTGCAACATCTGGCAAGTAAATTTAAGTGGGAATTAATTTGAGTTTCAACTCAGCCTAAGGACTTCATTCCTGATTTCTACTTACTCATCATCTGATGAATGGTAGGAAAAAAGTGGCTGTGACAAGGACAGAAGAGTTTCTGCACAGTGGGCTGAACTTTGAGAGCAATCAAGATGGCTGGAAGATTCTGAAATTCATTCCCAAATTTGTTCCTGAGCCCTCCCAATCTGGGAGTAATAAAAGCTTTTGAAATGATCATAAAGGTTAATATTGATAAGTGCTTACTAAATGCTAGGAACACTTCTGGCATTTTGTGAGTATTACGCCTAGTAATCCTTAACAACAGTAGGACCCTTTTTTGGATGAGGACATTAACACAGAGAGAAGGGTTAAATAATTTGGCCAAGTTCACATGGCTAGTTAAAATTTTCAAAAGACAAAATTACAGCAAATTTAGTTTAAATTTAAAAATAAAATGTGTTGTTTCCAATTCTAGAATCAGACAAGATTTCATTTCATGGAGTAGAGTAAGTGTTTCCATGAGCTGAGTAGAGGGGAGAATTTACAGACAGAGAAGGCTACAGAAAGCAGAAACAAAGAGCAAAGAGGGCGTGGGCATCTCACACACGGTTTTCTTGTAAGGCAAGGACAGGGAGACAGAACAACAGAAATAACTGATGAGGTAACATCAGGCTACTTAAGGCTACCTTTCTGTGTAAGGACTAAAGCAGAAGGAATGTCATTATTATGCCCTTGAAGGTTTTAAACTGGTCTGTTTGGGAAATTGGCTGTTACATCTTTCTCCTGATTACTCGGATATTCAGATAACGACTTAGTTCAGGTCTGGTGAGGTGGAGTCAGCATGAGTGACTCTATTTTGATTTTAGCTTGGTCAGTTGGAGCCTTGTGTGGGAGCTTAGTCAAAAATAATGGGCTCCTATAATCTTTATGTGATGATATCAAAGCCACAATTCACTCTCAAGAGAGCTTAAGCCCCAGAGCCTGCCCGCCTGACCACTGTGAGCTCATTTAGAAACACGTGGATGTGGAAAGACACAACCCACCCTCCTCTCATGAACCCCCAGGAAGAAGGAGTTAGTCAGAATATATGATGTGCCCAGTGGGGCGAGTCTGTCTTAGTCAGCTCAGGCTGCTACAACAAAGTTCTACACACTGGGTAGCTTATAGGGAACAGACAGTTATTTCTCATCGTTCTGGAAGCTGAAGTCCATGATCAAGGTGCCAGTGCAGGCGGGTTGCGTGAAGAGCCTCTTCCAGGTTGCCATCTGTGATTCTGTCATTAGCTCCTGTGTGGGGGTAAGAGAGAGGCCTCTGGGGCCTCTTTCATAAGGGCACTAATCCTGTTCATGAGGGCTCCACCCTCATGACTGATCACTTCCTGAAGACTCTACCTGTTAACACCATCACCTTCAGTGTTTGGGTTTTCACATAAGAGTTTTGGGAGGATACATTCAGTCCACTGCAGAGCAAACCGGAAATGAGTAAGAGTGGAGGAAGGGAGAGGGAGGGGACAGAGGAACCAACACTTCTCTGAAGAGAGAGCAGTACTGACCACACAGGAGCTGAGGCAGAAGGGGTGCATCTTGCGGTAGTTTGTAAATGATTTCCCTTCTTCTTTATATAGTTTAGGTGATCATACTGCACCATCTTCAAGGGAGGAAGAGGTTACCCACTTGACACCTGGAGCAATCTTAGCTGCCATACGCCCAGTAAGGTGCGGAACTAAAGTACCCCACTTTTGGCATTTTGGGGTGTTGAATGCTATTTCTTATCATTGCCAAATAAACACAGGACATTAGTTAAATTTGAATTTTTGATAAATAACAAATAATTATTAAGTGTGAGTATGTCCCAAATCTTGCAGGGGATATGCTGATGCTAAAAATCATGTGTTGTTTATCTGAAATTCAGATTTAACTGGCATCTTGTATTTTGATTTGTTAATTCTGGCAAGGCCACCCCATTCACTGTCCTGCTAGAGCCCCCCCAAATTGTGATTATGCACTGAGTAACTCAGGCCTGCTCGGCAGAGAGGGGCACTAATCTCCTTGATGAACCAAACCTCACGTGAAGGGGTGGGACATCCCCAGGCATGATTAGATGACAGCCATCAGTGGTAGGAGCTCCAGTCAGTTTTTCAGAAAGGTGATAGAGCCAGAGGGCAACAGAACAAGGCCAGGAACCATATCATTCTGTGAAGAAGTTACTTTCTGAAACCAGAAGAGCAGTTGTATTTATGTAAAGTTCCAAGGTCAGTCTCTAGTGAAATTTTCTTTAGCTTGCCAGTTACACGACCCTAAGGCCTAGTGCTGGTGGGGGGTAGAAAAGAAACGCTGGGCAGTGAAGGGGAAGGGGCCTGCCTGTGACACCTGCTGTGGGCCTCTGTGGAGGGAGGAGCTTCCCCTAAGCGGATGAGGCCCAGAAGTCCAGGCCCTGACAGGCCACTCAGCAGACAGTGGGTAGTCCCAGGGAGGGGGGCAGAAGAGCACCAGGGGCCAGAGCAACTTCTGGGGGGCACCTTGTGGGGGACATGAAATAAACTGTCCTCTCTCCCAGTGGTCATGGAATGATGGGGCAGGAGGCTGTCGCTTAGATTATCTAGGCCAATGACCTCTGTATTTTATAAATCAAAGAGACCTCAGAAAAGGAATACCCAACCCTGGCATTAAAACTCTCAGGGCAGAGTTGTACTAAACCTCTTCTGTGCTCACATCACCTGCCCTGCTCGGCTCTGTGCAGCGTTCTCCGCTCTTTGTGCAACGTTCTTCCTGTAGTTGGACCAGGCTTGGCACGGTGCCACCTCCCCCTGCCTGCTCCTATGGAGAAGCAGATGGGAATGGCCCTTGTGTTTGTCTTGCAGTGGTTCTCAACCTTCCTAATGCTGCAACCCTTTAATACAGTTCCTTGTGTTGTGGTGACCCCCAACCATAAAATGATTTTCGTTGCTACTTCATAACTGTAATTTTGCTGCTGTTAGGAATTGTAATGTAAATATCTGATATGCAGGATGGTCTTAGGCGACCCCTGTGAAAGGATTGTTTGACCCTCAAAGAGGTCGTGACCCACAGGTTGAAAACTGCTGCTTTAGAGGAATCTTGCTTTGTCTGGTGCATAGAATAGACTCTTAATAAATTCGTGTGTGGGAGCACATTCCTGGCGATCAGCTTCACTGCGTTGACTAGGTCTTCCTCCAGGGACCTCTGAGCTGTGAGAACAATAGTATCTTGATGGACAGAACTCCCATATCCCATTCTAGGCTTGTGGTTCTCAAAAAAAAAAAAAAATCATGTGTGTGTGTCTAAGTAGAAGGATAATAGAATCATGGGTAGAACTCATTGTATACCTCAAACCCAGCCACAGAGCTTCAAGGTGTTAAAGCCTCTATGGGACATGAGTAGCTCCAAAAAGTCACGGGGACATCGTAGTGACTGGTGGGTCACCAGTGTCTCCCTGGAACTCTGCTGTGTGGCCAGCACTAACTTCTTGCCATCAAGGTCAGACATTCCGAATTGCTCTTCACAGTCGTGAAGCAGGACATAGATATTGGGCATTTGAAAAATCATAGTTTTAGAGGAGAACAACCAGCCATGCGCCTCTGCCCTTGGTCCAGTGGAATGCTAAGTTCCCAGTGGAGCTGCACCCTGAGCACACCCACTTAGATCATAAACATTCAGAAAATTGCAGGCTTTTACCACCTAATTGCAGCGCTTTTCGAATAAAAATACATCAGTCCCATGCCACGTTTGCTCCAGTTGGCGAGCAGTCAAAAGGCAGGGACACTCCCAGCAGTGGCTACAGCTCTGCTCCCTTAGGCGGAGAGATGTTTCCTGGTGACCTTTTGTTTCCCCAAGCATCTTAGTAGCAGTTGGGCTGATTTCACGGGCCAGGTTATTCATCAGAATGGAAAGATTTCATGCTTTGGTGTGTTCTCAAAGTGTACCCAGCGTCAGCTGATGCCAAGAAGAGAAATGACCAGGTTGGAACGTGCACTCAGCGGGAACAAGCCTCGCCAAGCCAGGCCTCCCCACCCAGCGATGGCTCTCCCCAGGCCCTTTGTTCTCCAAAATCCTATAGCTTAGATTCAGGCATTTCCCTCCCTGTTGTCACTCAGTAAAAACATACTCACACGTCAGCTGACAAGCAGTCACTGGAGAGATGTTCATGATAAATTACCAAATGAGGAAAGCAGGTTACGACACCACGCAGTGTATGATGCCAAATTTGCAAAACAACAACATAAATACACACAGGGGATAAGCTGTTACTGTGATCATCTCCATGCGGTGGGACTGCTGGGCTTTTATTTGCTCCTTTTCACTCATCTGTATTGTCTCTATACATTTATTTCTTTGTCACAGTCAAATAAATTAGTGAGCAAAAGAAAAAAGAAATCCATCGTTTTTTATGGCCAGTTTCAAATCTTGCCTCCTTTCAGAATCTTTCAAGATATTTCTAACTGAAAGAAATTGTTACCTTATCTAAACATATACAGGAAAAAAACACATATAATATATGTCAGATACCTAGAAGGGCATCTATGTTTCTACAACAATACTCACTACCTTCTTTCTTTGACCTGCAGTTTTATTTTATTTTATTTTATTTTGAGATAGAGGCTCAAGCTGTCACCCTGGGTAGAGTGCTGTGGCATCATAGTGATCTCTTGGGCTCAAGGGATTCTCCAACTCTTGGGCTCAAGCCATCCTTTGGCCTCAGTTTTTCTATTTTTAGTAGAGATGACGTCTCACTTTTGCTCAGGCTGGTCTCGAACTCGTGAACTCAAGCAATCCACCCACCTTGGCCTCCCAGAGTTCTAGGATTACAGGCGTGAGCCACCGTGCCTAGCCTGAGCTACAGTTTTAAAAAGGGTCAACTTGTCTTCTGTTGCAGGGACTGTGTTTGAGCCTTTTTCTGTTTCTTGTGACGTCTAATGTCCAGCTCCATGCCATGCCCCTTATAGGCAACCAATAAATATTTGCTGACTGCGTGATTATGGACACTTCAGGGCACTTTCTGGGTTTCTGAAAGGTTCCATCATAATCTATTCTCTCAAAATTGAAAATGCTACTGTTTGAACAAAATAACTCAGAGATTTAACGGCTTTGCATGGGTATTCTGCTGTGGCCAACACAGGGAAAAATAACAGAATTAATGTCAGAAAGTGTAAGATGCATTGTTAGTGCTGGGACCCCCAGAAAACAGTGAAGTTGAGAATTACAGGCTTCTTAAGGTTTATTTCTGAATTTCTCAAACCACAGATGCTGCTTTTCATTTCCCCAAGCTCTTAGTAGATCCTGAAATGCTAAGAAATATGTCAAAATCCCAAAGATAAGCTGAGAAAGGGTGAAGTGAAATTCAGTGTGTAATTATTTTAGAAGAGGAATTGTGATCTGTGACTTATTTAGTGCCTTGGCTTCAGCCTAGCAGAGTCCCTTGAAGATGATCCCAGATTTATCTGCCGTGTGGACATGAGGACGCAGACAAGGCCAAGGTATTTACGTGAAGGCTCAGCAGGGGAGGGAGGTAGGATAAGATCTTGGTTTTCCCTGACCGAAGCAAAGACCCCTTGCTTGGATTTTGGACGGCTCTGCTCCACGTGCACAGGAATCTGCATTAAACTTGCGATGACTTCAGCTCCCAAGGGCCGTAGAGCATGTTCCAGATGTTCCTTCCCCACGTCACTCTTAACCCAGCCCACCTCTTTTATTTCTAGACCCTGCAATGGCTTAAACGTCTTTCTAAACTCTGGGATCATGTTGGGACATCTGACATCAGAGTTTGATTCTTTCACAATTTATTCACATGCTCCCCACACACAGTGCTGAGAACCCACCATGTGTCCTGCTAGTCGCTACGGGGAAAGCAGTGCACGAAGTTTCCTGCCTGCCCTTGGAGATCTTCCAGTCCAGCCAGGGAAAATAGAGGATATGTGGATAAACACTCACATAGATACTTCACAGGAGTTATCAAGCTTGTGAAGCAAAAGAACACTGAAGCATGGCGGTGAACGGTCAGCATTTCCCAGCTGGTCTAAGGAGTCGGGTTAGGCTTCTCCAGGAAGCCAAGCCCTTAGGGTGACTTCTGAATATCCCAGTGGAGGAGGCTGCACAGATGGAGGCAGTCGGACCTCGGAACTGAGAAAGGCTGAAGTCAAGCAGGACCTTGCAGGCCACAGAGAGGGCAGGAATTGATCCCCAGAGCAGTTGAAACCCTGTCCCGGAAGGTTCTGGAGCAGAGGAGTGACATGTCTGGATTTGCAGCTTTCAAACATCTCCCCAGCTGCTGTGTGGGGGAGGCATGAGGGCTGGAAGGCAGCAGGGCCACCACGCAGGAATGAGGCTGCAGCAGTCTCCAGGTGAGAGAGGTGATGGGACTATGAGCAAAGCAGTAGCAGTGAGGACGAAGAGAGGTGAAGGACTCAAGGTATGTTTTAGAAAATGTGTACAATACCCCAAACCAAAATCTGCCCCCCGTAAGGTGTGCTGAGGTTAGCGCCGGGGCACAATCAAAGATTTCAGTCAGGTAGATGTTTGTTCACTTTAATTTCAAAGGTTTACAAGACTATGAAGTTTTCAGACTTCATTGAATTTTGTATATTGCATTAACTAGTTGATATTTTCCCCAAAACCTTTTAGAAAAAGACTATAGACCACAACAACTAGAAGTCCTACATTACCAAGTTCGACCCTGGTTCTCAAGGGGACTGTCGACAATCAACAGGTCTCCTTCACACGGAAAAACACGAATGCCGGGCACTGAGTCTGGGGGTCATGCCGTAAATGCCACCTGGGATTGGAAAGAGGAATGAGGAAAGGAGGCCCAGATAAGCAGGTGAAGAGACAAGAGGAGGACCAGTGTCACCACCACACCTGAGAGGGCAGGGCTGGCAGAAGTGGAGCTGGCTGCCTGAGCCTGAGGTGGAGGACTGAGGAAAGCCATTAGGAAGAGTTTGGTGGCATAAGACTGATCCATGACAAGATGACAGGGAAGGCGGAGCCAGAGCAGTGAGCCCAGACTGGGAAGGCAGAGCCAGAGCAGTGAGCGCAGACGGGGAGGGCGGAGCCAGAGCAGTGAGCCCAGACAGGGAGGGCGGAGCCAGAGGAGCGAGCCCAGACAGGGAAGGCGGAGCCAGAGCAGTGAGCCCAGACGGGGAGGGCGGAGCCAGAGCAGTGAGCCCAGATGGGGAAGGCGGAGCCAGAGCAGTGAGCCCAGACAGGGAAGGCGGAGCCAGAGGAGTGAGCCCAGACGGGGAAGGCAGAGCCAGAGCAGTGAGCCCAGACGGGGAGGGCGGAGCCAGAGGAGTGAGCCCAGATGGGGAGGGCGGAGCCAGAGGAGTGAGCCCAGACAGGGAAGGCGGAGCCAGAGCAGTGAGCCCAGATGGGGAAGGCGGAGCCAGAGCAGTGAGCCCAGACAGGGAGGGCGGAGCCAGAGCAGTGAGCCCAGACAGAGAAGGCGGAGACATGGTTACCGTTGTAGACTCATCTTTCATTGATTGGTTAATTTTATTTGCCTTATTCCAGAATAGATTTAAGGAGGCTTTTAGGGATTCAAATACACAGCAGGAAAATGTAAATTAAAAAAGGAATGAAAGGAGAAAAGAAAAAAAAGGGTGGTGTTCAAAAACAAAACCAGGAACTTGCCTGACAGCTTTGGCCTCACCCAAAATTAGTGAACTAGATGAAAGAAAACGAGCTCAGCAGCTTCAAGGGGCCACAGGGTCCTTCATCAGCTCTTATGCTCACCGCTCCATCGTCACCTTGGATTCTTTCCATTTCTATGTCCAGACTGTGCTCTAAACTGGGTTAATTTGTCCATGCAGTGTGTTTCTCTACTATTTGAAAGGCAGCCTTTATTACTAGATGGGCAGAATTAGCAACTATGTCCTCATGCAAACTCGGAGTTTATGCCCGCAGACATAGGTCACTATCGCCTCCTGTGAAAATAAAGGGTGGCACATTTGGGGGCAATATGCATTCCCTCGGTAACCAGAAAAGGACGGGAAAAGAGTTATTCCAAGTCTAAGTAACAATGCGAACTTAGACTAAAGAAGGAAAGCACAAGGAGAAGCGGCAGGCGCCCGGCTCAGCAGCCCTTGCCACACAACTCCGGGTCATCTGTCCCTCTGGACTCAAAGCCTCTCAACTGCTGGGCCTGTGTCACCTTCTCCATGGTACCTGGCAAATGCTTGGTTGGTAGAAGTACTCAGTAAGTGTTTGAGTAGAAGTACTTCAATAAGTGAGTTAGTAAATATGTGTTGAACAGTAGAAATAAAAGTGTGCTATTTGGCTCCAATTAGAGTTTAAATAGTTGTGAATGTTGAAACTAATTGTGTAATTTCTCTGGGCCCCAGTTTTCTTATCTGCAAAAATGGGATGTAAGCAACAGAGATTGCCCAGTATCAGGCAACATTGATGGTAATCTTGTTAAGAGGAGATGGATGTTACATGGATGTTATTCTAACACTAATACTTCTTTCCTCCCAGCTTTTCTCCTAGGATTTTGCAGTCTGACTCGTTAGAGAATTCAGACTTAAACTCAAAAAGAGCCTCAGGATCTCATTGAATCCCAGAGTTGGGAAGGAGGTAAGCCTGGAGACAGCTCACCAGTGCCGACGGTCTGCTGCGTGCAGCCAATTAGCCACACGTGAGTAACTGAGAGCTGGCCTGGGAGGGGTGATCTAAGTTTGCAATCCTTGCTTTAAGTGATCTTCTAGCTGGAGACACAGAGGCAAGAGCAGGTACAATCAGTTAATAGGAATCAGCATATGTAAGAGACTTCACAGCTTCGTGAAGGAAGTTGAGGAACAAATGAAAAATGCTGCCATTGTTTATTACATCAATTCTTTAAAAGCTGTCCTTTGATATCTCTATTCTTCAAAAATATCCTTTGAGAAATATTACAATATAGCATCACCCTTAACAAGTGAAAAAATGGAAGGACTTTATTGATTACATTGATGATTTTAATAAGTAATAAGACTGCCCATTAGTGTATAGAATGTTTATTTCACCCCAGGAATATACATGTTTATTCTCAAAGACTCACCAAGCAAAGGGATTCACAAAATATCTTTCAAAAGCCCCAGTGTTTAGAAAATACAACTCAATATATAGACATTAAAATTCAGGGACATATGATTGGTCACAATGTCCAAAGATGAAAAATAACTCAAGCGACTGCCTTAAGAAATGGGGAAGCTACTCACATTGTGTTTGAAAGCAGCATGGCCACAGGAAAGAACTTGACCTGCCTATCCAGCTATTGAGTGTGAAAGCCACCAGCACCACAGTGTTTTCAGAACTAGCTTTCACCACACATTATGACTCCCAAATTTCTCCTGCCAAACCAAGAGAACTTGCACAGTTCTGAAGGAGGACTGTCTGCAGCTCCCTACTCAAATGGATGGCATTAAATACTTCCCCTTCCCAGCATTAGGGAATGATCAAAACTAACTTGAAGCTGGACTGGGCCCCCAGTAACATGGGGCTCTGCCCACCCTTCACCAGCCAGATGCAGGATACTAGGATCTGTTAAATGAGACCAGGGTTGGACACTTGCATACTTACCCATCTTATCAATGCTTATTCAAGATATTTTTAACTTACAGCAAAATCGTCCCAATCTTAGGAGAGTGCAGCTTTTAATACACATAAACACACTCCTTGGTGTTTTTGGCCTTTCCTATTACCCCAATTTAGCACTGGCTGAACGCTCCTGTTCTGTGTAATGCTCAGCTCTCCAGCCAGAGATGAAGTCACTTTGCTGGCTGCATGAGCTGCTGCAGCTGCACAGTGTCCTCAGAGACCCTCTCTCTCTTCTGGAGCCCTCAGGAAAGGTGCCCGCAGAGCTGTGAGCTGCTCTAGTCAGTCCCCACGGTGCTGGAGAGCAGCTTGCCCTTCCAGTGGTGGCCTTAGTTCTTCTCACAGCATGGTCTGCAGGCCTCCGGGCCAGCAGGTGGCCCAAAGTCACTCTCCAGGACTTTCCTGGGATGGGCCTGATGTGGCTGTTGGGCAGGGTTAGTGTATGCTCGGTCTGAGTCCTGTCATTTCCTCTGAACCTGGAGACGCATGGGGACAGGGTCTCACTGCATCAGACATTCAGTAAGTGTTCACGTCAGAGCTGAGCTTGGGATTGCTTCTGGTCCACTCTGCACTCTCAGTTGGAAGGCAAAAGAAGCACGTTTTCCTGTCCTTGAAATTAGTCAGGTAATTTCTATAAATTAATAGAAATGAACCACAGAGCAAAATGGTTCTCTGGAGGAATTCATTTAGTGAAAGAATGAGATGAAAGGGACAGGGAGGGATAAGGAGAATGGAAGAGAATGACAAAAGTTCTCACTGTACTACAGCAATGTATCATCAAAGGGTGGGCAAAGAGCTATTTCCTAAAGTGACCATCAGTATCGGGCGTCTGTAAGACTATATGGCTGTTAACATTTAATTTTTCATAATGTATTAATGTGATGTAAATTAAACATTGAAGTAGAATTTTCAAATATACTAATATAATTTTGGTTGTAAATATGTACACATTTTTCTCTTGCCCCATATGTGTTTAATGACTGTATCTTTAAAGGAATCCTAGAAGCCTTTCTTAAGTCGGGATGCTCCCTCCCTCCCACTCCTCAGGGTCTAACTGTGGGGATAAATCTCTTTAGAGACAACCCTCCTAGGAAAATGCAAGAAGGAAGAAAACAGCCAGGAAACAGGGGTCTGGCGTTCACTGTTCTGTGGCGCTCTAGGCCTCGCAGTAAATTGCAAGAAAAGCCCCTTCCCCGTTGCCTGATGTCTTGGGTGGGTGCAGAGACCATGGAAGAAGGAGCCAGCCGTGATTTGTTTGAGAGCTTCTATGACCATTCCTTCTGGCAGAGGAAGGGAGGCTTCGCTCTCCTTTCTGGGGTGGGGACCCCGCATTTCCTGCCCTCTGACAAGGAGCTCCTCACTTGGGCCTTTGGACTCTGGGATTTTCACCACGGTTCCCCCATTTCTCAGGCTTTGGTCTTAGACTGAATTGCACAACCAGCCTCCCTGATTCTCTAGCTTATAGATCATGGAACTTCTCAGCCACCATAATCCCATAAACCAATTCCCATAATAAATCTCTTCTTTCTCTCTCTCTCTCTCTCTCATCTGTCTCCTACTGGCTCTGATTCTCCGGAGAACCCTGACTAATCTAAGGAAGTCTCTGTTTCTGCTCTTAAGGACTCAACGGCCATCCTGAAGGTGCTCAAGTCTTTCAAATGTATTCCACATTCTGTTAATGTGAGATCCTGTAGTAGCTCAGCCTCCTAAAAGAGAGATACCAACATCAGTTTTCATCTGAATTAAAACCTGGAATTCCCCAAAGCTTAAGCAAAGGCTGACTATGAAGGCCTCTATAAATCTGTAAAGGCACACACCCTATCTAAGACAGGGGGACTGGGAGGTCATTATTCCCTGTCAGGAAGACGTGCAAGCAGCGAACATTCTCTTTACAAGAAAAATGCAACAGCATAGAGCAATTTGCTCATTGCTCAGGCCAGAGCATGTGACGTGAAATGGTAAAGGCATCTTGCTTCAACAGCATCTTACACTAACGTAATATATGTAGTAACCAATATGCCAATAGCATGTAATTCCAGGCAAAAACAAAGGCACTCGTAAAGCCTCTGTACTGGGGAATAAAAAGTGACAACACTCTGGAAGGCAAGTTGCCAAAACATATTGCAAGAATTAAACATATCTACAGTTGCCCCAATAATTCTACCACTTGGGGTGCACACTATAGATACAGCCAGGTGTGCCTGCAGGATTTATGGCTGTGATGCTCCTTGTACTGTTATAATGGGAAAAAGGCCAAAAATATCTAAATATTCCACTAATGAGGGGCTTCTTGAAAAATTATGGGGTGCCTATATATCAGAGTATTAGGCAGCTATATTAAAGGAATACAATGATTAAATTATTTCAAAAAATTGTTTTAAATTATTAAAAATATTTTTATTGAAAAAGGTGCTATCAGATGAAACAATGTTCTTAATACAGTGCTAGGTTTTTAGAAAGTAGATTATAACAGTATGTATAGTATGAACCCACTTCGGGAAAAAAAACTGAAATGCACATTCATTCACTTATTGGGCACCTGAATGTGGAGGATACAGAATTGAATGAGATAGAAGGAGTCTGAAGTGATCATGACAAGTGGGGAATATTAAAAACATTCATAATGGTTGCTCCAGTGGCATGATATTGTTTGCCTTTAATTTTCTTTATCATCTTATTTACATTCTCCAATATTTTGAAAAATGAACACGGTACTATTTTAAAATCAGAAATCTTGTGCTTTCAAGATTCAATATATGAGAAAAGCACTAACTTATGAGAAAAAGTTAAAAAAAAAAAAAGCACTCAATGCTCCCTAAACTTCCTTGGTTCATTGGCGCATGGGGTTCACCACCTGCTGAGTGAGGTTCTTTGGTATTTCCGGATACTTTTCCTTTTCGGGATGCTCTGCAGGCAGGTGTGCGGGCAGGGGAGCAGGTGCAGGAGGGAAGTGGAGGCAGAGGGCTGCTCTGTGGTCTTGCTAGCCAGGGTGGAAGGGTGCTCCAGACCGGGGTGGAAGTGGGGAGGTGGAACCCTAAGCAGTTCCCTCACTCCCTGTCCTGCAGCTCACAGGCCCCAGACTGAGGGTGGAAGTGGGGAGGTGGAACCCTAAGCAGTTCCCTCACTCCCTGTCCTGTAGCTCACAGGCCTCAGTTCCTTCCTCTGTGGTCAGGGTAACAGTCCCTCTCTCTCAGCGAGCTGGTTATTCTCTCTAAATGCTTTGGGGTCTTTCTGTGAAAAAGCAACATGGGAAGTGATGATGTCTGGGTGGCTTAGCTGGGCCTCTGGGGAAATTGGGAACAGAGCTGTGACAGATGAGTGAGTGAGTTGGTGGAAGGGTCAAGAGCAGTCATTGTTAAAAGAAGAAAATAATGGTTAAAATATTTTTAGATTCAGAAAAACCATATTCCTCTTCATAAGTGGCAAAAATGCCTTAAAGCTACAGGTAACATGCAGTTTTGTGAAAGGGCAATTGCTAATGAAAAGATGAGCTCTGTGGCACTATCATCCCCCCATTTATTCATCCCTTCATCATATCTTCAGAGCTGTTACAGGGATGCAGGAGGCGGGCGCTGCCCATCCTCAGGGAGACAATTACGGCTGGAGGCATGAGCTGTTGTAGGAACTGGCAGCTTTCATGTATCCACTTCTCATTGATCCAGTTTTGCTGACCACTTAATTGCTGATTATTGACCTCTTGCCCTGTGCGCCAGGCTCTGTGGTCAGCATGGAGAACTCAGTCCTTTCCCCAGTAATCCACTAGCCTGGGAGAAATGCAAAATCATCAGTATCTACCAGGGACCCTGCTGCCGTAATAGGGAGCTTAGTTGAGGTGGGACGGGTGGGAGAAGCTTCCATGATGAAGTGATGCTTGTGCTGGGCTGGGTCCATTCACTCATTCATTTACTCTTCTATTCAGCGAGTATGAATGGAGCCTGCTTGGGGCCAGACATTATACTGGGTGCTGACAATGGAGGAAACAGGTGTGGCCCTTCACCTGGTGAAACTTACAGTCCAGTGGGAGAGAAAAATAATGAACATGTTAAGCAAAGAAACACATACATCAAATGGTGATGCTGTGAAAGACACCGTGACAGCTACAGCAGGCTGCGGAGATGAATTTGCATGGGTGGGAGGAAGATCAGCTGAGGGCTCTCTGATGAGGGTTTATTTAAGTGGAAATAGAAGGTAGGGAAGGACCCAGGTATGCACAGACCCAGAGAAGGAGCACTCCGGGGGCAGGAAACAGCACGTGTGGGTGGAGCACTGGTGGAAAGTGGGGTGCAGGGTGGGCAGGAGGGGCAGCAGAGATGTGGGAGGTCTGAGGGTAATGGAGGTGACAGCCAGTTAGTCAGGGGGACTTAGGCATGGGCAGTAGGAAGTCATCTAGGTGGAGGGCAGAATCCATGTGCAAATGAGAAGAGTGGCCCGACAAATGGCAATTACAAGGGTTATAAGGAATCTCTGAAGATTATAACTAGGGTTACCGCAAATGGATTGACCGGTGAATGCAATGGGGGTTACTGTGTGGAAAGGTGTAGGAGAAAGTGGTTCATGGCCGATGCTCGGTCCAAACCTCCTTGTCTTTATTTCCTTCACAAACCGTTTCTGGAGCCCAGGCTTCCCAAGTGCATTCCCAAAACATTTAGTGTTGAAAATAACTAGCTACTGATCCACTGTATGAGCACGTCTTGCTCCGTGTGATCTGAACAGAGAATGCAGAGGAAAGTACACAAATACTGGGGAAGAAGTCACGGCGTTGCCCACTTCCTTACAAACCAGAAGTACAGAGCTGGGTTGATTTTTATTTACCCATAAAATCAGCAGGAAGACTCAGATGGGTCACTTGTGGCATTTCCGGTAGATGAAACTCTGTAAGAGAGAGTCTAATGCCAGGACTTCAGAGAGAATCCCACCCAGAGGTGATTCCAAAACCCAGGCTAGCAATCTTTTATCTAAAACCCTTGGCCAGATGTGTTTCAAATTTAGCATTTTAGAAAAAGGCAAGGGTGAATATGGTGCATATAGTACATAACATCTCTGGGTCGGGTGTTGTGTCTGGGGCAGCATCAGAAACGAAACATTATTATTTCTGCAGGGAAATGTAAGATTCTTCATGCTAAGTGGGATAAGGAGTTTCAGCTTTTGAGTTGTTTTTAAGGGGTTGGGGACTTAATAATGCTTCTTCTCTGGAGGCTTTGTACTCTTTAGCCAATCCCTCTCCTGCACAGGGCCCACAATTGTTGCCAATTATGGTGGGTTCAGACTCAGTATCTTACTGTACACGCTGACCTCTATGCCTGCTGCTGAACTCAGCCCAAGTGCATGGCTCCCTCCTTAACCCATGGTGTCCTGGAGTCCCTGACCCTACCCCTGTCTAAAACTCATGTCTGAACTTCTAGCTCCAGTGCCCTGCCTTGGGACCTCCATCATTCAGGTAAATATTCTGTGACAGCTAAGTTGTTTTTTTGTTTGTTTGTGTAGAAAACCTTTGCGGTGGGGGTAGAAAGTAGTTTACCTCATCACCTCCCATTTTCTTTTTTATTAAATCATAGCAGTGTACATTAATACTATCATGGGGTACAGTGTGCTGTTTCTGCATACAATTTGAAATACTTTCATCTAACTGATTTACATAGCCTTCATGTCTTTTTCTTAGTTATTGTGTTAAGACATTTATATTCTACATTTAGAGAGATTCACATGTACCCTCTAATCAAGCCCCAGGCTTTCATTTGTGCACTTTTCAACCCAAAAAGAACATTAAATGCACAGCACATATTGGGAACACTTTCTTCTCACTTGTCAAATTCTCCTTAACAAAGGGACTTTTGAGGATTAGGTTCTCACATTTTCTGGTGAGGCTATTCCTCTCTATTCTGTAGACTCTAAAATGAATGTATAGACATATCTAACACTTTATCATTTATTTTCGCTGTTGTAACCATGAATTGATTAAAATTACCAACCCTACCATTATTGGAACAGAAATGTAAATTATATGCTTGTGAATGGAAGATGAAACTCACACAATTTTTCATAGGTATCACCACATTTAGAGTAAACTGCCTTCCCTCCTGTGACTGTTACTCAGGTGTTATATTCCCAGAAAGACCGGCAGTGACCACTGTCTGCTCCTGGCGTATCAACATTTCATGCACTGCTCTATTTTTTCTTTCTCCATAGCCTCATCCACTTCTAATAGTCTGTATCACTTCCTTGTTAGTTTTAGTGTCTGAAATCTATGCTGGAAGATAAGTGCCATGAAGCCAGACATCTCTGGCTGTTTGTCACTTATATCCCCCATAGCCTAAGACAGTTCTTAGAATATGAGTCACTCAATATAACTTTTGGACATATGAAAGAACAAATAAATGAATTAAATGATTCATTTCCTATGGTTCTGTCAGCAAAAGCAAAGAATTACTATTGAAACAATAAGGAAAGAGAAATAAATGTGTTATTTCTCATCATGTGGAGGTTGAATAAATACCTACAGGAGATAGTTAAAATTTTAGGGAGAGACAGTCAAGTCCCCTAGAGCTTCCTGAGTAGGATGCGTAAGTGTGACAATGAACAAGTCACTGCAAATGTTTTTCCTCCACAGTCTCAACTGCACTCCTGCAATTGGATCGTACCCCTGGAAATTATTGGTTGCATGTTTCAAACTCAGTCTCTGAGGAGTTTGGGAATTCTGCTCATTCCAGCAAAAGAAATCAATTATTTTGACTTGGCAGAGAAACCCACAGGACAGTTAGAGACAACTCATCCTGTTATCCTCTAGGGCAGTGGTTCTCAACCTGTGGGTCATGACTTCTTTGGGGGTCGAAACGACCCTTTCACAAGGGTCACCTAAACACATTCTGCATATCAGATATTTACATTACAATTCATAACAGTAGCAAAATTACATTTATGAAATAGAAACAAAAATAATTTTATGGTTGGGGGTCACCATACATAGAGTCAAATGATTGACTCTATTTGGTGCACAAGGATAAAGAAAGGAAGTAAAGGGTTATGGCATTAGGAAGGTTGAGAACCACTGCTCTAAAGACTCCTGTAACTATGCCAGAACCAGAGATCAGGAATACAGACCAGAATTTTATCTTTCTTACAAAGGTCATTCCCAGAAAATCTCCAGCAATTTTAGTATTTGGTTCCACTTTACCATTTTCTTTCAGAATGTACTCACCCATAATTTAGTCATCAGGCTTACCCAAAGATAAGCTGATTTTTAAAATGGGTACAGTCTAAGTTTAGAGGCTTAAAAACCTTTACTTATAGTAGAAAAATAATTTTAGAGAAATATAAAAAATTTAAAGAATTTTAAGGAGGCACCTGTGGCTCAAGGAGTAGGGTGCCGGCCCCATATACCAGAAGCAGTGGGTTCAAACCTGGCCCTGGCAAAAAATTGCAAAAAAAAAAAAAAAAAGAATTTTAAGTAGATTAAGTACTTTTCATGTGAAACAATGTGTTCCTAATTATAAATTTAATTTTATTAAAGATAACCCACTATAGGGCACTGATACACTGTTTGATTTGAAAATCTATCCCCTATATTCACTAAAAACCTCCACACTATTAATGATGCATAACCAGATATATTTTGACCATAGACTGAATTTTCCTTTCACTGTTTTATTAATATTAATGGGACATTATTTTAGAAAATCCTACAAAATAAAAAGTATCACTAAGATAATATTTTTCTACCAAGCTCTCTCTTCAGTGCCCCCTTAATCTCCTCATTTCTCAGACTGTAGATTATTGGGTTCAACATGGGGATCACCACCATGTAGAATACAGACACCACCTTGTTCTGGTCAGTTGAGTAGCTGGACTTGGGCATCACATAAATAAAGGTAATGGTCCCATAGAACAGAGTGACTGCAGTGAGATGGGAGGTGCAGGTGGAGAAGGCCTTGTGGCGCCCCTCCCTGGAGCGCATCTTCAGGATGGTGATGAGGATGTAGAGGTAGGAGACGGCTATGACAATCACAGTGACTGCAATGATGAAGCCAGAAGAATATGAGGGAATAGCTGCAGGGACACTGGCATCAGAACAAGAAAGCTCAATTAAAGGAGCAAAATCACAGAAAAAATGATTTTTATTTGGTCCACAGAAGGATAAAGAAAGGAAGGAAAATGTAAAAGAGGAAGCATTGAGAAAACCACCTATATAAGCCACTAGGAGTGACTGGACACAGACTTGTGTGGACATTTTGGTTGAATAAAGCAGAGGGTTGCAGATTGCCACAAAGCGATCATATGCCATGGCAGCCAGAAGGAAGCATTCAGCTGTCCCAAAGAAAGCACCTGAGCCAATCTGGGTGGCACATCCAAGGTAAGAGATTGTATTTCTCTCCACCAAAAAGTTTACAAGCATGTTGGGAGTGACAGAAGATGAATAGCCCATGTCAGTAAAAGCCAAGTGGCTCAGAAAATAATACATAGGGTGATGGAGCTGAGAGGAGATTCTGATTAGAATGATTGTGCTGAGGTTGCCAGATATGGTCACCAAGTAGATGGATAGGATGATCATGAAGAGGATGACTCTGAGTATGGGATCATCTGTTAAGCCCAATAAAATGAAGCCTGTGACAGTAGTGTAGTTCCCATCCACCAGGGACTCCATGAGACAATATATCTGCTGCCAGAATGAACCTATGATGAGAATAGTGTAGCACTTATAATTTTGTTGGCTTCATTTTCATTAATACACATGGAAAATCATTATAAAGATATTTAAGCAGTGATACACTTTTATATGAAATGATGACTCTGTGTCTTGAAAATTTATTTTTATCACAAACACCAGATAAACTTCCTTTGAATTGCATATTTGTCTTGTTCCACTTTCTTTCCAAAATGCAGTTTAAGTGGCTTTAAATTTGAAGAATAAAAAATTCAGACAGATACAAAAAACAAAAGATATTTAAGCATACTGAAAAAAAGAAAAATATATAGAGTTTTTAAATGAAGAATTGAATAATAACTAATTGTGCTTACTAAATTTTTTAAGGGCTAAGGAAAAAATTATATACATATTCTGGTTCATTTTCCATTAAGTAATATTCATTTCAGTATTAATTTATCATTGCATAAAAAGAGGTTATGTGGTTACAAAGCAGGTGGTGGAATCAGAATATGAACCCCAGGAAGTCTGATTGCTCATTTCTTTAGTAGCTATCCAATAATAAAGTTAAATAATACCATTAAGTACAACATGCCTGGTCATGAGTGGATGATAGTTTATCCATTATGCTTTCTGGCTTCTAATGTGTAATGGATGCACTTGGTTAGTGACATATTTCAAAATATATATTAGTTTAAGAGAATCATTTTTTAAGAAGAAGAAATAATGTTGTTTTTGATCCTATTACCAGAAAGGGATTTCAAATTATGATTATGAATGAGTTCTCTTATTGAAAATTTATTAGGTATTTTTAAAATATTTATAATTAAATATATTATTATTTTATTTTCCCAATAGTATAAAATGCTAATGTAATCACTATGCAAAAGTAATAATTAATATTCAGCACATAATTAAAATACATTTATTTGAGCGAGGCATGGTGTCTCATGCTTGTAATCCTAGCACTCTAGGATGCTAAGGTGGGTGGATCACTTGAGCTCAGGAGTTCAAGACCAGCCTGAGTCAGAAAGAGACCCTATCTTTAAAAATAGTGGGGTGTTGTGGCAAGCACATCTTGTCCTAGCTCCTTGGGAGGCTGAGGCAAAAGGATTGCTTGAAGCCAAGAGTTTGAAGTTGCTGGGAGCTATGACAAAGGTGACAAAGTAAGACAATACCTCAAACAAACAAAACCCATTTATTTGAATAAATCAAATAGGTTCCTATCATGACAATGTTGTCTAATTGGGATATTGTAGAACAAAATAATATTTTCAATGCACTATACAGATGAATGAAAGATAGCCTAAAAATCAAACGATTATCCAGTGACAAGGATGATGCTTATTTGATTTTATGACTTTATGTTTTAAGCTTTGTCTATCATGTTACTACTTTTTAGCCAAAAAGCTTGGGTTCATAAATAAAGTAAGCCTTTATGTAAATATTTACATCATATTTATATTTTTAATTCTTTAATTAAAATATTTTATATTATTCGTAAGTACCCATAGCATGTCAAAGCTAATGAATTTACTAGCATTATATTATGACCGAGTGCCCAGATTGAATAGTGTTGAGTGACTATCTGATTTTATCTATTATGGGAAGATAAATAAGAAATCTTGGTAACTGGAATTATGCCTATTCATTTACATGAAACTGATGGTGGAAAGAGAGCAATTTGGCCAAATTTACTCACTAGCTGATTACTAGACTACATGTATCTTGTTTCTGCATTCTAGCTTGTGAGTACAGATAGAAAGTGTTCTCAAAAGGTAAATGAAAGTCATTATATCAGCTTCATAAACAAATGCCAACATCTTACCTCTTGGAATGAGAACTCATTCATCTTTTAGTAACAAGTCAAAGTCATAGTGGTTATATAACTACCTTTCATTTTTGTTTTCCTTTGAGGAAAAATCTCTTAAGACTCCAGAGATTTAAATGCAAATTCAAAAGCATTATAGAGCTTCAGCATTCTTATGAACAGTCCAATTCATACACAAAACTAATTTTTCTGGATTCTGTCAATGCTCAAGTGGTCAATTTATTCCTCTGTTTTGATATAGGTGTTCGTATCTAGTTCTATAACTTATGTTTATTAATTACTAGGAAATACGATATAATAAATTCTTATAAATAAATATAGACCCCAAAGGTTACTAAAATATTTTTGATTAAGAAATATTCAGTATTAAATTTCAGGCATAAAATATCAACCTTATCTTTATTTATTCAATGATTTTTAATGATAAATATTTTGTATTAATATTTATAAGACATATCATTATGTACCTTCAGATATGAGGTGTAGTTTGAGGTACAGTTAAATTTTAAACAACAAAAAATTTAAAGATATATACATTAATTACCAAAACAAAAGTAGGAAAACAAATGTCTTGAAAGTTGTAAAAAGAAGTTGAAATTAAAAGGTTTGGATGATTTTCAGATATGAAATAGTCTGTCTCTGTTGATATCTCAAAGTGCTGCCACACAGTATAGGGAGGTTATGATGGAACATAGGTATTTTCAATCCAGAGACCCAATTTCTCCCTTTATTCTCTTGCTAGTCCTGATTTTAGAATCTCCTACATCAACCCATGAAGCCCCTTTTTTGAGGAAGTGGGTTTACTATCACTAACATAATTAGAGCCAATATTCACTCAGAGCTCACTTTATGCCAAAGACTATGCTTACCAGTTTACACACATTTAATCCTCACAAGAATTTTATGCGGTCGATACTTTTTATTACTCTCATTTTCAGATGGGAGAACTGAGATTGCGGAGCTCAAGCAATTTGTGCTGGGTGATTCCAATCTACATTGTCAGTTTTCTGCTTCGAGTGCTAACCACTAAATACCCTGTCCAATTCAGTGTCCCCCTCCTTCTCTGAAGCCTCAGATCAGGAAGCCCGTGGCACCCTGATCAGTCTGCTTCTGAATGCATCCCAGATATGGAGGTCGGTAAGGCCCACAAGTACATATATTCTCCCCCATATTTCAGATGGACAATCTGGAAGGTGATCTCTGGGTTTCTTACTTGCCTGAGAGGAATCAAGATACTGTTGCTACACCAGTGACTTTGATTATACAACTCAGAAGTAAGATTTACAGGGGAGAATGGGAATTTCTTTTTGTAGGAATGCATGAAGAAAATTAAAAATGGTAAATTCCTGGCTTTATATTAAAATATATTACATATTTCTGGAGATCTATTGAACATCATAGTAACTATAGTCAATAATATAATTAATATATAGCACTTGAAAATTGCTAGGAGAGTGGAATAACTGATCACAAAAAAATTATGGGTAAATGGAATGATGGATATGTAAATTCACTTGGTTTCACATATGCATATATCAAAACATCAATTTTTACTCCACAAACATATAATTTTCATTTCTCAATTATACCTCAATAAAACTGTATTTTTCTTAATTCCTTTAAAATTCATACAATCCACCAAAGAAAAAAACATAACATTTATTTTGGCATCTTTATGTGTAGAGATGTAAGATACATGACAACTATAACAAAGATGGCAGGAACAAAAAAGGTGTGTAAGGTCTCAGGGTCTGTATATTTTATGTGATTTAATGCATTTTTTAATGCTGCTCCCCCCCCCATTTAATGCATTGTTAACTCTCTGTCTCCTTTGAAAATTTAGAGACATGTTGTGTAATCCTGAAAGCATCCCTAAGAATGTAATGGAAAGAGGTATGCCAAAAATGCCAGTAGAAAAATGGCAAGTAGAACTTTTCTAGAAGTTTAAACAGTGCACAAGCAAGGAGGAAAGGGTAAGAGAGTAACAGCAACAACAACTATGACAACAACACAAACCTCATAAAGAGCATCTATGGAAATTCAACCAACACTCTTCTTTTTTTATGTATTGTTTCGGATTCATTGAGTGTCCAAAGAATTCAGTTACTCTGATTGCACTTGTTAGGTAAAGTGCCTCTTGTAATTGTATCCCACCTCCAAGAGGTATGCCACACTGTGATCTTCCATCCCCCTACCTCCTCCCCTCTCCTGGATCCCTCATTCCCCTACCCTCTACCTTGTATTTGCTCATCTACTGCCTTGGTATGAGAATTGAGTACATTAGATTGTTGCTTCTCCATTCTTGTGATGCTTTACTAAGAATAATGTGTTCCACCTTCATCCAGGTTAATACAAAAGATGTAAAATATCCATCTTTTTAATGGATGAATAATATTCCATGGTATACATAAACCATAGTTTGTTAATCCATTTCTGGGTTGGTGGGCATTTAGATTGTTTTCACATTTTGGCGATTGTAAATTGAGCTGCAATAAACAGTCTAGTGTAAATGCTCTTATAATAAAAGGATTTTTTGTTTCTGAATAGATGCCCAGTAATGGGCTTGCAGGATCAAGTGGGAGGTCTAATTTGAGTTTGTTGAGGATTTTCCATACTTCCTTTGAAAAAATTTGTATTAATTTTCAGTCCCACCAGTGTAAAGTTACTTCCATCTTTCCACATCCACTCCAGCATCTGCAGCTTTGAGACTTTGTGATGTGGGGTATGCTCACTGCGGTTAGATGATATCTCAGGGTGGTTTTGATTGGCATTTCTCTGATGATCAGGGACAATGACCATTTTTTTGAAATGCTTATTAGACATTTGTCTATCTTCATCAAAGAAAGTTCTGTTTATATCTCTTTCCAGAGTTAGATGGGATTGTTTACACTTTTTGTTGATAAATTTGAGTTTTCTGTAGATTCCAGTTATCAATCATTTGTCAGGTTGATGCTCTGAAAATATCTTTTCCCATTCTTAAGGCTGTCTTTGTGCTTTACTTGTTGTGTCCTTAGCTGTGCAGAGGCTCTTCAGCTTAATTAAGTCCCATTTGTTAATTTTTGTTGTTGTTGCAATGGCCGCTAAATTTTTTGTCATAAAATATCTCCAGTCCAACATCATCAAGTGTTTTCCCCACACTTTCTTCTAAGACTTTTATCCTTTTGTGTCTTAGATTTAAGTTTCTTATCTATCTTGAGTCAATTTTTGTGAGTAGTGAAAGGTGTGGGTTGAGTTTCAGTCTTTTACATATGGTTATCCAGTTCTTACAGCACCATTTGTTGAATAGGGATTCTTTTCTCCACTATATGCTTTTGTTTGGTTTTCAAAGATCAGATGACAAGTAGAGACTGGTTTCATCTCTTAGTTTTCTATACTGTTCCATATGTCTATGTCTCTATTTTTGTTCTAATACCATGCTATTTTTATTACTGTGGACTTGTAGTATAGCCCAAAGTCTATTATAGTAATACCTTTGACTTTGTTTTTATTACTAAGAATAGCCTTAGCTCTATGGGCCTTTTTCTGGTTCTATACAAAATGAAGTACTATTTTTTCAAGTTATTTAAAATATTATGTTGGTATTTTAATGGGGATTGCATTGAATGTGTAGATTGCTTTGAACAGAATAGACATTTTGATAATGTTCATTCTTCCTAGCCAAGAACATGGTGTGTTCTTCCATTTGTTAGTGTCTTCCACAATTTATTTTCTTGGGGTTTCATAATTCTCTTTGAATAGATCTTACACCTCTTAAAAAAAAAAAAAAGCCCAGGATCACATGGCTTCACAACAAAATTCTATCACACTTTCAAAGATGAGCTTGTACCTATACTGCAGAACCTAGCCCAAAACATTGAGAAGGAAGGAACTTTCCACAACCTATTCTAGGAAGTAAGCATCACCTTGGTTCCAAGGCCAGGAAAGGATCCAACCAAAAAGGAGTACTACAGACCAATTTCTCTAATGAATATCAATGCAAAAATACTCAACAAAATCTTGGCTAATGGACTGAAGCTAATTATTAAAAAATATATACATCATAAGCAAGTAGGCTTCATCCAAGGGATGCAATGTTGGTTTAATATATTCAAATCCATAAATGCAACACATAATATCAATGAAGCAAAAAAAAAAAAGCATATGATCCTCTCAAGACATGCAGAAATAACATTTGACAAAATTCAGCATGCTTTTCAAAGAACACTTAAGAAAATAGGCAGAGGTGGCATATTTCTCAACCTGATAGAAGCCATCTATGACAAACCTCTGGCTAACATCATAGTGTGTGATGTAAAACTGAAAGATTTTCTACTTAGAACTAGAACCAAACAAGGATGTCCACTATTACCACTATTATTCCAGTAGTGAAAGATTTTCCACTTAAGACTGGAACCAGACAAGAATGTCCACTATTACCACTATTATTCAACATAGTTCTGGAAGTTCAAGCTAATGTAGTCATGAAAAAGAAGGCTACAAAGTGTATCCAAATGAGGGCAAAGGAGGTCAACTACTCACTCTTTGCTGAAGACATGATCTTGTACTTAGAAAACCCCAGAGTCTAAACCACAAAACTCCTGGAAGTCATGAGGAAATACAGTAATGTCTTAGGGTATAAAATTAATGTTCACAAATCTGTAGCCTTTGTACATGCCTATAATAGCCAAGTTGAGAAGCAAATCAAGGACACAATTCCCTTCACAGTAGCTTCAAAGAAAATGAAATATTTAGGAATATACCTAATGAACTAACATCATTCTAAATGGGAAAATATGAGAATGACTTCCATCCACATTTGAGTAAAAGGCAGGAAGGTCCATCCTCACTACATTTATTCAACACTATATTGGCAGTCCTAGGTTGTGAAAAAAGGAAATGAAAAATAACAAAAGCATAAAGATAAAATAGGAAGATATAGAAGTGTTCCCTGTTGTATAAAACTCTTCAAGCAGGAAATTCTAAGAGAGCTACAAAATGTGAAACTGCATTTTTCTCACTTACTTGCCAACATTTTTATGTTTTTACTTTTTGATAATAACCATGCTAACAAGTGTGAGATGATAATTCCTTGTGGTTGTAATTTACATTTCCCCATGATAGTTATATTGAATATTTTTTCATATACCCATTAGTTTTTTTGCTTTATTGCTATTGATTGTTCATGTTCTTTATAGATTTTGTATATTAACTTTTGGGGAGTTTGGGGGGGTTTGAGACAGTTTTACTCTGTCAGCCCTGTTAGAGTACTATGGTATCATCGTAGCTCATGGCAACCTCATACCCTTGGATGATCCTCTTGCCTCAGCCTCCTGAGTAGCTAGGACTACATGTGTCCATCACTATGCCCAGCTTGTATATTAATGTGTTAATAAATGTATAGTTTGCAAATATTTTTTCTGATTGTCCCTCACTTTTTTTTCTTTCCTTTACATCAAGCCCTTTAGTTTGATGTAATTCCAATCATCAATTTTCACTTTTATTACCTCTGCTTTTGAGGTTCTATCTAAAAATTAAGCTTCCTCCCCATGTTGTATTCTAATGTTAAGGTTACAAAGTATGAAATGTTCTACATCCTTAAGTACTAAGTTTGACAGTTGATATTTCTACATTTCACTTTGACCCTTCTATTTTTATTGTGAAGGTAAATACTCATTCTTTCAAAAGCATATTTTGGCTTGTGATTAGCTTTCAAAAAATTTTTTTTACTCAAAACTCATGGTTTTGTGAAACCATAGATAAGTTTAAAATTCATGTTATTTCCTAACATAAATTCCACCAAGGAACCAAACAGCTTGAAATATCAACAAAGTGTTTATTGATAAACAAAGAGTACATTGATGGCTTGAAAAGCTCCATCCTGGTGATTTTAACTTTGAAAATGAGCCACATGAACAATCCGAGACCAAGGTGGACAATGATGAGCTAAAAGCCACAGTGGAAATGAATCCACCTCAACCTACGTGTGAATTGGCAGTTGGCAGTAAGGTTTGATGTTACTATTCCAACAATATCTGGCCCATTGGAAAAAATAATGGTAAAGAAGCTGGTTAAATGGTAACCACATGCATTAACGGAGAATCAGATAAAACTTGCCATTCCTTGGAAGAAAAAGTATCCAATGTACTCAGTCTTACTATGAACCTAATTTATGGCTTTCTTACAAACTCTAGAACCCAATTATAGCCCAAGAAGAAGGAGAAAGGGAAGAGGGAGGGGAGGGGGAGAATGAGTGGAGGGAGAGTAATTGGTGGGACCACACCTATGGTGCCTCTTACAAGGGTACATGTGAAATTTACTAGGTGTAGAATATAAAAGTGTTAACACAAAAACTAAGAAAATGCCATGAAAGCTATGTTGACCAGTTTGATGAAATAATTTCAAATTGTATGTAAAACCAGCACATTGTACCCCATGATTGCATTAATGTACACAACTATGATTTAATAAAAAAGAAAAAGAAAATTTGCCATTCTTTATGTCACAACATAAGGGTGAACAATTTCTGCACTGTGTTATGTGTGCTGTAAAATGAATTGTTTTTGACAAATACAAGCATACTGCACAATTGATTGGACAAAGATGAAGTGCAGAAACAGTTCAAAACTAAATACTTGGGGGGAAGGGCAAGATGGCTAACAGGGGCCAGCCTCCGACAGAAGCTCCCATCCAGAGGGAAGGATAATGTTCAGAAAATATCCAACAAAGTTGAAGACTGGGAGCCCACCCAAGAGAGAAGAATGATATCTACAGGACACTTCTGCTGAGGCAAGTTGCAACTCCAAGAAAACAATCTACAGGTACATAATATATCCCAAAGGAAAAGTGTCTGTCCCCTCCCCCAAGAAAGTTGTGCTTTTCTCTTTGTTTTCTCTTCATCTGCTCCTGTACGTTTTCCTACAGCTGAGTGGTGAACTGAGGACCTATTATCTCACCTCATGAGTGAGAGCTACAGGAAGTGGGGGAACCTGCTAAGATTCCAAACACTCTCTTGCTAGGCAGAAAAATCAAACTAACTTTTTCATTGCCATTTTGAATTTCCAGTTCACCCTTCCCCCCCCCTTGCCTGCAGAGACAGTGAGGGGAAGCCCAAGAGCAGCATCCCCCCACCTCTGCCAGACCAAGCACCCTGTCCCAGAAAGCAGCAATCTCCGCTCCCAGGCACCCTCAACAGGCAGCAGCCCAAGAACTGCTAAGCTGCACATGTCCCACTGGCAGTGGTAAACTCCACTCCCAGCACTCCTGCCTGTTGGCCTGAGACTGCCAGAGCCATGAGCTCCCGGCACCCTGGGCTGGTGGCCAAAAACTGCGAGAAGATGGTCAGGTGTGAGAGAACCACACTGGAGCTGCAGAACCCTGAGATGAAGAGCAAGACTGACAGCAAGAACAATAAGGCTCACACACCTGAGGCTTTTCCAGACAGACACGTCCTGATTCTCTGGGCAACCAGAGGAAGCCGACATCTTCTCCAGTGGCAGCCACTGACAGAACAGTTCTTAGATAGACTACAAATGGTGTAAATTCAGCATGGGGAGAATCAGTGGAAAAACTCAGGTAGCATGAATAACCAGAGTAGGTCAACTCCCCTAAGGAAGGATGGGACAGATGCAATTGAAGATCCCATCCATAAACAGATGTCTGAGATGTCAGAAATCAAGTTCAGAATTTGGATAGCAAATAAGATTAACAGAATGGAGGAAAGGAGGGAACTAGAATTTCAAGGAATTATTCAAAAGCTGTCTCAAGAATTCAACAATTTCAAAATAAAATGACCAAAGATTTTGACACATTGACACGAGTTTGATTCCTCAAAGATCTAAAAAATACAGTAGAATTTTTACAGTAGAATTTTTTACTGATGTAATTCTGTTACATCAGTAACAGAATGCAGCAGGCAGAAGAAAGGAACTCTAACATTGAAGACAAAGCTTTTGAATGTGCTCAAGTGTTCAAAGATGAAGAGAAATGGAGAACAAAAATGGATCATTCTCTCAGAGAGCTCTGGGATACTTTGAAGAAAACTAATATTCACCTTATGGGAATCCCTGAAGGCAATGAAGTTGCTTCACAAAGCACAGAGGCTCTTCTTCATGAAATTATGAATGAGAACTTTCCAGACATACCAAGAGATTCTGAATTTCAGATAGCAGAAAGTTGCAGAACCCCCAGCATAACTCAACCCAAATAAGACATTCCCCCAGGCACATCATAATTAACTTCACTAAAGTTAATATGAAAGAGAAAATCCTGAAAGCAACTAGATGTGTGTGAGAAAACCATAACCTACAAGGGGAAGAATATTAGAATGACTGCAGATCTCTCTGCTGAAACCTTTCAGGTTAGAAGAGGGTGGTCATTGACTTTTAATCTCCTAAAACAAAATAACTTTCAATCCAGGATCCTGTATCCAGCTAAACAAAGTTTCATTTATGAAGAAGAAATTAAATACTTTAATGACATTCACATGTTGAAGAAATTTGCCATAACTAAACCAGCTCTCCAGGATATTCTCAGACTTATCCTCCACAAGGATCAATGTAATCTTCCACCACAAAACTAAATGCACTCAGAAACTTTTGATCAAATTGCAACTTCTACAATGGCAAAAGGATTAAAAATGTCCATTGGACTCGAAAAATTCAACATCCAAAATATTAGCAGGCTTATCAATGTTTTCAATCAATGTGAATGGCTTAAATTGTCCTCTACAGAGGCACAGGCTGGCTAACTAGATACAAAAACTCAGGCCAGATATCTGATGCATACAAGAATCTCATCTTACCTAAAAAGATAAATATAGACACAGGGTGAAGGAAGGAATGGTCATCTATATTCCAGGCAAATGGAAAACAGAAAAAAGCAGGTGTTGTAATTTTATTTGCAGATATAATAGGCTTTAAACTAACAAAAGTAAGCAAGGATTTCTGTTCACTTTATATTTGTTAAAAATAATACTCAATATGATGAAATTTTAATTATCTATATTTATGCACCCAACCAGAATGCACCTCAATTTATGAGATACTCTAATAGGCATGAGCAACTTGATTTCTCCCAGCTCCATCATAGTTGGAGATTTTAATAGTTGGCAGTGTTGGATAGATCCTGCAACAAGAAGCTAGCAAAGACATTTTAGATTTAAACTTGACCATTCAGCATTTGGATTTAATGGACATTTATAGAAAATTTCATTATAACAAAACTGAATACACATTTTTCTCATCAGCCCACAGAACATACTCCAAAATCAACCACATTTTAGGTCACAAGTCTAACCTCAGCAAATTTAAAAGAATAGAAATTTTCCTTGAATTTTCTCAGACCATCATGGAATAAAAGTTGAACTCAGCAACAGCAGGAATCTGCAGATGCATACAAAAACATGGAAGCTAAATAACCTTATGCTGAATAATAGGTGGGTCAAAGACGAGATCAAGAAGGAGATTAGCAAATTGAACAAAATTATAATGAAGATACGAGTTATCAGAACCTCTGGGATACTGCAAAGGCAGTCCTAACAGAGAAATTTATAGCATTGCAAGTCTTCCTCAAGAGAACAGAAAGAGAAGAAGTTAACAACTTGATGGGACATCTCAAGCAACTGGGAAAAAAAGAATATTCCAATCCGAAACCAAGCAGAAGAAAAGAAATAACCAAAATTAGAGCAGAATTAAATGAAATTGAAAACAAAAGGATTATAGAACAGATCAATAAATCAAAAAGTTGGGTTTTTGAAAAAATCAATAAGATAGATAAACCTTTGGCCAACCTAACCAAGAAAATAAGAGTAAAATCTCTAATTACATCAATCAGAAATGGTAGAGACAAAATAACAACAGACCTCTCAGAAATTCAAAAAATCCTTAATAAATATTACAAGAAACTTTATTCTCAGAAATATGAAAATCTGAAGGAAATCAACCAATACTTGGAAGCACACTACCTCCAAAGACTTAGCCAGAATCAAGTGGCCATGTTGAACAGGCCTATATCAAGTTCTGAAATAGCATCAACTATACAAAATCTCCCTAAAAAGAAAAGTCCAGGACAAGATAGCTTCACATCAGAGTTCTACCAAACTTTTAAAGAGGAACTAGTACCTCTACTACTTAACATGTTCCAAAATATAGAAAAAGACAGAATACTACCCAACACATTCTATGAATCAAACATCACCTTGATCCCCAAACCACGAAAAGACCCAACAAAGAAAGAAAATTACAGACCAATATCACTAATAAATATTGATGCGAAAAATATTCAACAAAATCCTAACAAACAGAATCCAGCAACACATCAAAAAAAATTATACACCAGGACCATGTGGGTTTTATCCCAGGATCTCAAGGCTGATTCAACATACATAAATATATAAACATAATTCATCACATAAACAACAAAGACCATATGATTCTCTCAATTGATGCAGAAAAAGCTTTTGATAATATCCAGCATCCTTTCATGATCAGAACACTTAAGATAACTGGCATAGTAGAGGCATTTCTCAAAATAATAGAGGCCATCTACAGCAAACCCACAGCCAACATCATCCTGAATGAAGTTAAATTGAACTCATTTCCACTCAGATCAGGGACCAGGCAAGGTTGCCCATTGTCTCCATTGCTCTTTAACATTGTAATGGAAGTTTTAGCCATCACAGTTAGGGCAGAAAAGGCAATCAAGGATATCCATATAGGGTCAGAAGAGATTAAACTTTCACTCTTCACAGATGATATGATTGTATGCCTGGAAAACACCAGGGATTCTACTATAAAACTCTTAGAAGTGATCAAGGAATACAGAAGCATTTCAGGTTAGAAAATCAACACTCATAAATCTGTAGCTTTCATGTATACCAACAACAGTCAAGCTGCAAACATAGTCAAGAACTCCATTCCATTTACAGTAGTGCCAAAGAAGATGAAATATTTGGAAGTTTACCTAACAAAGGATGTGAAAGATCTCTATAAAGAGAACTATGAAACTGTAAGAAAAGAAATAGCTGAAGATGTTACCAAATGGGAAAACACAGTATGCTCATGGCTGGGAAGAATCAACATTGTTAAAATGTCTATACTACTTAAAGCAGTCTACAGATTTAGTGAAATCCCTATTAAAGCATCTCTGTCACACTTTAAAGACATAGAAAAATTAGTACGTTATTTTATTTGGAAGCATAAAAAACCTTGAATAACCAAGATCTTACTCAGAAATAAAAATGAATCAGGAGGAATCACGCTTCCAGACTTCAGACTATACTATAAATCAATAGTGAACAAAACAGCATGGTACTGGCACAAAAATAGAGAGGTAGATTTATGGTATAAAGCTGAAGAGCAAGAGGTGACCCTAGATACTTATTGTTATTTGATTTTTTATAAGCCACTTAAAAACATCGAGTGGGGAAAAGATTCCATATTTAACAAATGGTGCTGGGCAAACTGGCTGGCGACCTGCAGAAGACTGAACCTGGATCCACCTTTCACCAATAACTAAGATAGACCCTCACTGGATTAAAGATTTAAACTTAAGACATGAAAGTAGGGAAATACTAGAGGAAAGTGTAGGGAATAAACTTGAAGAAATCAGCCTGGGAGAATATTTTATAAGGAGGACTCCCCAGGCAATTGAAGCAACACCAAAAATACATTACTGGGATTTGATCAAACTAAAAAGCTTCTGCACAGCCAAGAACATAGTAAATAAACCAAGCAGACAGTCCTCAGAATGGGAGAAAATATTTGAACGTTATGGCTCTGGCAAAGATTTAATAACCAGAATCCACAGAGAACTCAAACATATTACTAAGAAAAGAACAAGTGATCCCACTGAGTGTTGGCAAGGGACTTGAAGGGAAACTTCTCTGCAGAAGACAGGCACATGGCCTACAGACACATGAAAAAATGCTCATGATCCTTAATCATCAGATAAATGCAAATCAAAATCACTTTGATATATCATCTAACTCTAGTAAGATTAGCCCATATCACAAAATCCCCAAACCAGAGATATCAATGTGGATGTGGAGGCAAGAGAACACTTCTGCAGTGCTGGTGGGAATGCAAACTAATATGTTCCTTTTGGAAAGATCTTTGGAGATCACTTAGGGATCTAAAACTAGACCTTCCATTTGTTCCTTTAATTCCTCCACTATGTATATATTCAGAAGACCAAAAATCACATTATAACAAAGATATTTGCACCAGAATGTTCTTTGCAGCCCACTTCATTATTGTTAAGTCATGGAAGAATCCCAAGTGCCCATTGAGCCATGAATGGATCAATAAATTGTGGTATATGTACACCACGGAATATTATGCAGCCTTAAAAAACATGGAGACTTTACCTCTTTTATGTTTACAAGGATGGAGCTGGAACATATTCTTCTTAGCAAAGTATCCCAAGAATGTAAGCAGAAGTATCCAATGTACTCAGCCCTACTATGAAACAAATTTATAAGCATCCATACTTTCATATGAAAGCTATAACCCAACTATAGCCCAGGAAGTAGGGGAAAGAAGAGAGTGAGGGTAGGGGAGGGGGGAGGATGAGTGGAGGGAGTGTAATTGGTGGGACCACACCTACAGTGCGTTTTACAAGGTTACACGTTAAATTTACTAAGTGTAGAGTATAAATGTCTTAACACAATAACTAAGAAAATGCAGTGAAGGCTATGTTAGCCAGTGTGATGAAAACATTTCAAATTGCATATAAAACTAGCACATTGTACCCTGTGATTGAATTAATGTACATAGCTATAATTTAATTAAAAAAAAGAATAAGCTCTATGAGGATAGTGACTGTATGAATTTGTTCACCACTGTATACCACTTGCCTAAGAGAGTGCCTAGGACCGAGTAGATGCTTAACAAATAATTTTTTAATTAATAGAAAGAGAATGGTCTGAGGCAAGATGTTAGCCTCACACTTTCAAACAGTCTCAGGGTATGAGTCAGTCAGGGGATTCAAGCAAAGAGCGTATGTCATAGAGCAGTGCTCAGGATGGAGCCTTAGAAGATATGAAAGGTAGTGAGTGGGTGGATAAGGCTGTTCCTTCACTGCTTGTTGTGTCTATGCCCAAGTTGCCTTAGTATTTCTCTTGTTGCATTCAGCCCTCAGAAGATATAGCCAGTTTGAGGAAAGACATTTTCCTAATTACAGCTGGTCCACAGAGAATTTAGTTGGCTATGGAATTCTACGGTGACAGTAATTTTCTATTACTACTTTGAAGATATTTCTTTTTCTTTAGTGTTTATCGGTGTTGTTGAGAAGCTTTTAGTTTATTTTGTTCCTATAGACAAGGTCTGAACTCTGTCACCCTGAACTTTTTGGGACCTGGTAATGTGGTCTAGGTGATGGGGCTAGGTAATACTCAAAGTGGTTTTGATTTGAGTTTCACTGATGATTAGGGTTGTTGGGCATTTTTCATGTGCTTTTTGGCTATTCATCTTTCTTATGTGGAAAAGACTCCACTCATATCTCTTCCCCAATTTTTAATGGGGCCACTCAGGCTGGAATGCAGTGGCCCGATGACAGGTCAGTGTAATGCCAAATTTCTAGACTCAAGCAATTCTCCTGCCTCAGCATTCAAAGGAGGTCAAGCTTAAAGAGAAGGAAAATTAAGGAGAATGAAGGAGAGAGGAGAAAGAAGGGGAAGGAAGCAAACAAGAAGAAAATACACATGAAGAGGAACCAACAAAAAAATTATGACAACATGAAAAACCAGAACAGATCAACCTCCCTGCACCCTGGGAACATGAGGCAGCTGTTACAGAAGATCCCACTTATAAAGAAATTGTGAAAATGACAGAAAAGGAATTTAGAGTATGGATGTAAAAAATGATGAAGGAAGTTGAATGGAAGTGGGTAACAGCCAAAAGGAAATCCAAAAATTGACCCCAAAAATGAATGAACAACATGATGAAATTAGAAAAGGGTACATTACAAGGAGTTATTCAGGTAACTTAAACATATAGTAAAAACTATCAATAATCCATTAAACCACAAGGAAGAAAAACTCTAAGAGATATACCTATTAAGGTAACTCAGGCATCAAAAAAGGCAGCAAAGAAGGTAGTAAAAGCAGAGGAATCTCTTAAAGGATTATGGGACTTTGTGAAGTGTGTGTACATGAAGTATAGGTGTCCCTGAAAGAGAAGAAGAGAGACCCAAATATACGGGAGCCCTACTGAAGGATGTCATAACCAATAATTTGCCAAGCACCACCAAGGATTCTAACACAGTCCTTTTAGATGGATACCCTGGTTCATCTCAATGCAACAAAGCATCTCCTAGACACATGGTAATAAAATTGTTAAAGGTCAAAATGAAAGAGAAAAATTCTGCCAGTAGCCAGAAATAGGTGCCAATTGTCCTACAGGGGCAGATCTATCAGAATGAAAGTGGACTTTTCAGCTGAAACTTTTTAAGCCAGAAGAGGATGATCATCTACTTTTAACCTTCTTAAATAAATAATATTCATCCCAGAATTCTGTGTCCTGATAAACTAAGGTTCATATTCAATAGAGAAATAAAATCTTTTACTGACATGCAAACATTAAGGAATTCACCACAACAAGACCAGCTTTGCAGGTAATACTCTGACCCATTCTTCACACTGAGCATAACAGTGGCCACCAGCAAAGAAGATACCCAGAAACTAATGAACAAACCTAGCCTCCTCAGTAGTGTAAGGGATAAAACTAGGCAATGGACTTTCACACAATAAGAGGAACAGAACTACACCATACTTATTAATTCTCTAAATAAATGTAAATATTTTGAATTCCCCACTGAAGAGGTACAAGCTGGTTGACCAGATTTTAAAAAGCACAAAACACATATATGCCATGTGCTGGAGATATATCTAATCCCTAATAAGAAAACAGTCTTAAGGTTAAGGGTTGGAAAACAATATTTCAGGCAAATGGAGATCAGAAGAAAGAAGGGGGTCACTATTTAATTTTAGATACAAGTGGATTTAAAGCAACAAAAGTAAAGAAAGACAAAGGTGCATACTGTATACTACTCAAGGGAATAATAGCACAAGTGGACATTTTAATTGTAAATGTTTATGCAAACAACTTAAATGCTCCCAGATTTATAAAGCAAACACTCACTGTTCTGAACAACTTGATACCTACAATACCATAAGAGCTGAGGGCTTCAACACCTCTCTGAGAGAAATAGACAGATACTCTAAACAGAACTAAGCAAAGGAATGAGGGACTTAAATGTGATCCTAGAACAATGTGGTTTAATAAAAATATACAGAACACACCATCACAAAGCTAATGAGTATTTGTTCTTCTCATCAGCTCATGGATCATACTCCACAATTGATCATGTCCTGGGACACAAATAAAACCTCAACAAAATTAGAATAATTGACACAATACCTTGTTCATTTTCAGACCATAAAGGAGTAAAAGTAAAAGTCAACTCCAACAAAAACTTCACCCCCACACTAAGTCATGGAAACTCAACACCTTATGCTAAATGAGACACCTGGGTCAAGGAGGAGATAAAGAAGGACATCATTAGATTCTCTAAACAGAACAACAATGAAGTCATGAGCTGCCAAAACCTAAACCTACAAGATACTGATAAAGAAGTCCTAATAGAGAAATTAATTTCATTAGATGACTATATATAAAAAACAAAAAGAGTACATATAAACAACCTAGTGAATCATCTCAAGACAATGGAAAAGGAAGAACAATACAATCCTGAAAACAGCAGAAAAAAAACAAAATAAAGAAAATTAAAACAGAAATAAATGAAATTGAAAGCCAAAGAATCATTCAAAAAATTAACAAAAGAAAAAGTTGATCTTCAAAAAGATAAACAAAATTGATAAACCTTTGGCCAGATTAACTATAAACAGCAAAGTAACATCTCTAATAACTTGAATCATCATTGAAAAAGGGGAAATAACAACAGATACACAGAGATACCAAAGATCATCTTTGATTAGTACAAGAAACTCTATGCCAGAAATTTGACAATGTGGAGGAAATGGGCCAATACCTGGAATCACACAACCTCCCTAAGCTTAAGCAAGAAGTAACAGACCTGAAGAGACGAATATCAAGCACCAAAATTGAAGAAGCAATAAAAAAGTCCCCAATAGTAAAAGCCCTTGACTAGAGGGCTTCACACCAGTATTCTATCAAATTTGCCAAGACGCTCCATGTTGCAGAAACTATTTAGAAATGCTGAGAAGAAAGGAACCCTTTCCAACACATTCTAGGAAGCAAACAGCACCCGATACCAAAACCAGGAAAGAATCCAACTAAAAAGGACAACTACAGATGAAACTTCACTAATAAATATCAATGCAAAAGTACTCAATAAAATCCTAGCAAATAAAATACTTCTAAATATTAAAAAAGCATACATCATGATCAAGTAGGCTTTATCCCAGGGATGCAAGTTTGGTTTAACATATGGAAATCAATCAATGTAGTTCACTACATTAAAAGAAGCAGAATGAAAGGCCTTATGAGCCTCTCGATAGATGCAGAAAAAACATTCAATAAAATTTAGCATTCTATTATAACAAGAACACTTAGGAATGTAGGCATTTGAGGCTCATTTCTTAACCAAGTTGAAGCCATCTATAACAAACCCTCAGCCAAATCATACTGAATGAAGTAAAACTAAAAGCTTTGAACTGGAACCAGACAAGGATGTCTACTATCTACACAATTATTAAACATAGTGTTGGAAGTCCTAGCCAATGCTCTAAGAAAAGAGAAGGATATTAAGGACATCAAACAGGGACATAGGAGGTCAAACTTTCACTTATTCCTGATGATATGGTCTTATACTTAGACCCCACATACACAAAAATTAAGGATTTGTGGTTTCAAGACAAATTGTCACTAAATAGAGCATGCAGTCAAAACCATGCACTATATCAAATAAATAATGCATCCAATGTAAATTATTCATTCAGAGAAATGGTATAATTCATAAAGGAAAAGCTCATATTTTGGTATTAACACACCTGTCTAAGATAGATATTAGGAGTGCAGGCTTTAGACATAAATCTTGGTTCTATTTGTTAGTGACAGTGTAACTCTATGCAAGGTATTTATTGTCTATGTTTTTTTAATTCAATGTGAAAACCCATTTTCCTTCATTGGGGATAATGTAAAACTAAATGAAGTAATGCATGAAAAGTTTAGTGTAGAGTTGCTTCATGATGAGCACTCAATAAATATTCAATATTATTATTATGTCATGTGTTTGAAACCCAATAAATATTTGACCAATTAAAGATAGAAAAATATATTTGTGTATAATCTAAAAAAGAAAAAGAAAAGAGAAAGCCCCAGAGACTCAACCATGAAACTCCTAGAACTGATTAAAAAAAAATACAGCATATCACAGAGTATAAAATCAATGTTTAATAGCCCTTATATGCACCAATAACAATCATGCTGAAATGCAAATCAAGGACACAATACCCTTCAAAGTAGCTGCCGTGAAAATGAATTATCTGGGAATACATCTAACAAAGGAGGTGAAGGGTTTCTACAGAGAGAATTATGAAACCCTGAGAAAAGAAATAGAAGAAGGTATTAAAAAATGGAAAAACACACCATGCTTTTGGCTGGGGGGAATCAACATTGTTAAAATGTCTATACTACCCAAAGCAATCTACAGATTTAATGCAAACCTCATTAAAATGGTAACATCATACTTGGAGGAAGTCAAAAAATAGTTCTTTGTTCTACATACAATCAGGAAAAAAATCCATGTAGCCAAGGCAATTCTTAGCAATAAAAACAAATCTGGTGGCAACATGATACCAGACAGATTATACAAGTCTATAAAGATCACAAAAGCCTGGTGTTGGCATAAAAGTAAAGACATACCTGCAATTCTACTACCAGGTATAAATTCAGATGACCACAAATTGCTCTGCAACAAAGACATTTGCACAAGAATGTTTATTTCATCCCAGTTCATAATTACCAAGTCTTAGAAGCAGCCCAAAGTACCCATCAACACTTGAAAGGATCAACAAACTGTGGCATATGTGTACCATGGAATAGTATGCAGCCATAAAAAGATGGATATTTCATTTCTTTTATGTTCACATGGATGGAGCTGAATCATATTCTTCTTATTAAAGTATCTCAAGCATGTAAAAAAAATACCCAATGTATGCAATACCATTATGAAATCAATATATAACCACTCACACTTTCATATGAAAGATGAAACACAATTATAGCACAGAAAGAAGGAGTGAATGGGAGGGTGAGCGGAGAGGAGGTGGGATGCAAGTGGAGGGAGGGTATTTGGTGGGACCTCACCTACTGTGTATATTGGAAACATACATGTCAAATATGTTAACAGTAGAGTATAAATGTCTAAACACAATTGAATAAATGAGGTGAATAATATATTGACCAGTTTGATGTGAGCATTCTAGATTGTATATAGAGTCAATACATTGTACCCCATAAATACAGTAATGTACACAGTTAGTATCTAATACAAAAAATAGAGATATATCTCTATGGAAAAGAATTCAGAATGTAGAGGTGAAACCAACCACACATTGCTGTGTGATTGTCCATGAATCAAACAAAATTGTACACTGGGGAAAAGAATTCCAACTTAATAAATGGTGCTGTAATGTAAAAGACTGGACCTGCAATTCTCACTACTTAACAAAAATTAACTCATGCTGGATAAAGATTTAAATGTAAAACACAAAACAGTAAAATATTTAGAAGAAAGTGTGGGGAAAACTCTTTATGACATCCACCTTGGGAGGGAAATTATGAAAAAGATACCACTGGTAATTACAGCAAAAAACCAAAATAAATATAGGCATCTGATCAAGTTTAAAAGCTTGTGCACAGCTAAGGACACAATTGACAAAGCAAATAGACAACCTTTGGAATGGGAGAAGATAAATGAAGCTTTTCTTGTCTCCGGGGCATGTGACTGGTTTATTCAAGAGCATGGAATCCCACCATGGTGAATTATATGGGAGGGGTCCTTGGAATGGATTCTGTAATGAAATTCCCTATCTTCTGTATCACTGGTACAGTTCCCACTGTACATAGATTAGGGAGAAAATATCCCTAAGTGCTGTTGGCAGTCTATTGCCACCAGGAAGAGAGAGAGTATCCTTGAGAATAGGACTTGCCCCAGGAATGCAGAGATGAGAAGAAAAGAAGAACCTGGGTCTGAGCACATTATCTGTATCTAGATAACCCTAATCCTGTGAACTCACTCAGCTCTGCACTTCCCTTAGACAGAGGCTTTGGTGTCCTTCCTTGCTCAGGTCAGTTTATGTTGAGCACTGAGTCCCCTGATTCATTAATGTCATTGCCATTATCTTTAAAGAGAAAGTTTTAAAGAGAAAGTCCTAGAGCCAGAAAGTTCAGTGATGTGTTCAAAGTCATACAAATCAGTCCAAATATTTTGACCCAAGTTAAAAGAGTCTGTGTATTAAATTATCAGCATTGTCATTTGTTCTCAATTTTTTTTTCAGGGGCTCCATATTTCTTCTCAAAAAGTTAAATGTGCTGGGGTAAGGAAACATCCAAGATTTCTACAGAGAGGCTTCAATCTAAATTCCTTAACTTATTTCCCACCATTGCACAAACTATTCAATAAAATCCTAGGTATTCTGTTTAACCAAATCCTAGGTCATCTGTCTCTGCTTACACCCTCTTCACCCTTCCCTTCACTCCCTATTGACAACATATATTCAGCTTCTGTCTTCATCTCCTATGGGAGTTGTCATGATGGAACTGAGTCTCTTCTGCAAAGGGGAGCTCATTCCCCACAGACCCTGGAAGGAGTGGGGCTCCATGTGTGTGCTCTTGAGCTTTCTCACCTGAGAGACCAAGTTCAAGCCTTTATCCAATAATGGAAGGTTTGTATGAGGTAATTCCATGTTCTTCAGGGAGGGATTCTCCAGGGTACATATTTCTGTCATATAATGTTATAAAAGCAGTGAACTAAATCACTAAGCTGTATTTACAAATAGGTTACTTTTGAGTAAGCTTCTGATAAAGTAGCATGAAAATTAAAGAATAGAGTCAATAGGTAAGATACATGTGTAGATTCTGCATTATGTGCTGGTTAGTTGTTTTCCCATTTATAGTTCTCCACACTAGTAGTTGAAAAGCTGTTGGAGTGATGTGTCAGTGCTCAGGAATTGCTAAGAATGGCTGAAAGATTTGAATCAGGCAACTTTTGACTTGATGCTAATCAATTTCTTTTCAGAGAAAAGTTCAGGTAGTAATTAGAGGTATAAGTATTTTGCATGCACTAACATCACATGTTGGAAGTTTGCAACTGAAAGGAGGAAACTTGGTCAATAAGTCCACCACTTCCCTCTGTTCATCAAGAGGCTGAAGGCTATGGAAGGGAATGATCTTCCTAAATATTACAGATCAGTGAATTTTCCAAAACACAATCAGGATCTTCCTAATTGCAGAGTAAAGATGTAGCATCCATGGTCAGGTTTTTCCTCATGACAATTTTGTTCCATTATATGCTTTAGCCAGTTCTATAAAATTTTTTATTTTTTGTATGGTACACCATATTTTCTTATTTTTAAAACCTACCCACTTTTATATACAGTATAACTTCTGTAAGTTGAAGACCCAAGGGGTTGTAACAAACTAGTCAATATAAGGAGAAGGTCAACTCATGGACCTAGAGCTACTTTATAGATATGTAATGTAGTGCATATCTGGTTAATGAAATTAGTTTATCTTAGGAGGAGGACAATGTAAGGAGGTGTTCAACTATGGAGGTTCTACTGTATTTGAGACTGAATATATATTTGTTCTTTCCTTTCTGCACTGGAAATGGGTTGGAAATAAATTGACCCTGTTGAGCCTATTTTACTAAATTTAGGACATTCTTTGACCTCCAAAACATAATACTTGTAGTGAATATGGGCACTTGATTTTAACACATGACTATGGCCAAAATATGGAAGAAATCAACTTGTCTTCTACTCTCTGCTCATTTCTGACAGATCTCCACTCAAGTCATGAGTGTGATTTCAGCTTGATGATGTCTGTCTGTCCTCTTGGCTTCCTCAACACCCAGGTAGAATTTCCTCTGGTTTTCAAAACATCCCACCAAGGCCAGTATACCTCCAATCTGGTCCTATGTTGTCATCAATCACCTTTTGAGTGGGGCAAGTCAGCCCTCGTCCTAATGCCTTCTTCTTCCCAGCTAATCACTATCCACCTAGGGCATTTTTGGGTGGTAGTTTTCTCCCTTCTGTTTCAGAATTAATCCTTCCTCCATTTAAATTTCTAAATCACTTGTTTTTACTTCTTCTTCAGAATCATGTTGCATAGTACCTTTAGTTTTGCTTTAGGTATTCTGGTATAGATATAATGGTGGTTTTTGTAATGTTTTCATTCATTTATGTAATGTATCTTGATTTAGCAATTCTTAAGGAGTAAGGACAGTTATAAGCATTGTATATATAATGAAGAAGAAAGTTTAGTCTTTCCTCACTTGTAGTTCATATTTAAGTGAGATATTGTGCACATTTAGTGAGATAACGTACAAATGCATATACATTTAAGTAAAACTACATATTTAATTTCAGTTGGGGATAATAGAAAAAGATATAGAGGATGTGAGTATAGGACATACAGAGTACTGGTAAAGAAGCCATTCTCCAAAAGTCCCCAAATCAATTTCTGACAGGAAGAGATCTGCTTCTGGCTTCTGCCAAGAATTTCTGGAGACTGGACTGTGACTTTGTTGTGGACTTTATGTACCGTGTTCATGAAATGAATGTAGGGCTCCACTAACTGAAAATGAAAAGACAAAATCAAAGCTCTGTGGTTGAATTCATTCTCCTGGGCTTTTCTACATTTCCTGAACTCCAAGAGCCACTCTTTGGTGTTTTCTTGATTATTTACCTGGTGACCCTGATGGGAAATGCCATCATTATAGTCGTCATCTCCCTGGACAAGAGCCTCCATGTTCCCATGTACCTGTTCCTCCTGAACTTATCTGTGGTGGAAGTGAGTTTCAGTGCAGTCATCATGCCTGAAATGCTGGTGGTCCTCTCCACTGAGAAAACTGTGATGTCTTTTGCAAACTGTTTTGCTCAGATGTATTTCATTCTTCTTTTTGGTGTTACTGAATGTTTTCTCCTGGGAGCAATGGCTTATGACCGATTTGCTGCAATTTGCCATCCTCTGAACTACCCAGTGATTATGAACAAAAGCGTTTTTATGACATTAGTGACATTCTCATGGGTCTCAGGAATCATGGGGGCTACTGTGGAGGCCACATGGGTATTTAGTTTTCCTTTCTGTGGCCCCAATGAAATTAATCATCTCTCTTGTGAAACTCCAGCTGTGCTAGATCTTGCATGTGCAAACACATTTTTGTTTGAAATATATGCTTTCACAAGCACCATTTTGATTGTTGTGATTCCTTTCTTGTTGATACTCTTGTCTTACATTCGAATACTTTTTGCCATCCTGAAGATGCCATCAACTACTGGGAGGCAAAAGGCCTTTTCCACCTGTGCCTCTCATCTCACATCTGTGACCCTATTCTTTGGCACAGCCAATATTAATTATCTGCAACCCAAATCTGGCTACTCACCAGAAACCAAGAAAGTGATGTCATTGGCCTATTCACTGCTTACACCGCTGCTGAATCCACTTATCTACAGTTTGCGCAATAGTGAGATGAAAAGAGCATTGATGAAATTATTGCAAAGAAAAGTGTTTTTACATGTAGTCTAACTGTGGATCAGGAGATATGTGATATTTGGGTAATACACTATTTACATTAAATTTATGTAATAGTAAAAAGTTATTTTATTTATGATGTAAATATATCTAATTTTTTGAGTTCTCCAAACTAGAAAGTATTTCAGGGATTCCTCCATTTTGGTAAAATACTGCTATGTTTAAAATAGATTCTTATGTTTTCATAACATATCATGCAACAGTGTATTCATCCACTGTTATGAACTTCCACTTCTTTATGTGATTAATGTCATTAAGATGATGTTTCAGTATTACCTTTGTTACATATGTTCATGTGCACTGATGTCTTTATACATATGTGATATATTCGTTAATGTGAGACTGATGAGACAGAGTATACCTGCTTAAAGTGTTTAATAGCTATTTCAAAGTTCCTTTTCAAAATGGTTTTAGCTGCTTTGGACTAAGTGGAAAGCAATTGTACTTTGCTAACAAGGTACATCTTCATGAGACTAACAAATAGAGTGATGACGTTTTTACCTCTGGAGTGAAAATCTGTTCTATAAATAAGTAGAAAATGTGCATCTGTTTTGAGTATCTACTAGTTCTCCTTCATGGACTCATACAGAGTATAATACAAAAGGTAATGTTGGTGACCAGAAGACCACCTGGAAATGTTCCCAAAATCTCACTTCATAGTATATTTTCAACTATAGACCACCTTAGTGGAGACTGGTTAAATTTCCATTTGTAGGCCAAAGCACCCCAGACCCTTAGAGTAGGAAGAACAAATGATTCATCTTGTATTGTATTGTGAAAAACAAATGTAATTAGATCCTCGTGTCTATTTTCTATGATTCTTGAACCAGGTCACTAACTCAGTGGCCTTTTCCAGAATTAATAGCTTTACTTGTCACATTTGAATATTTCATGCTGGCATAATACAATGGTGAGAGGACAAAGAAATGAAGCTAAAGTAGAGGAGATTTATGTGGAAGATAATTGGGGGTTCCTCTTCCAATCAAGGTGATCATGAGGTGTTTCCTAATTCTAAGTTCCAGACATCACAAGGTGACTTGGAGACATGAAAGGAGCTACTGCTCAATCTTTCCCCAAGAGGACCCTGGATCAGTCTGCAATAGGTAACTTAACCCTGAAATAAAAGACTTCTTTGACATTCTTTGTGATTCTTCATTTGTAGTTGCCTGGTTAATAATGTCAAGTACTCCCTATAAATCCCATCTATCTCTTTTCCCAAGAGGCTTATCAGCTTGAGATTTCTTCATACATTTAAATGTGTGATATGTTCTTTGTTTGATTGCTACATTTAATAATAAGCTCTATAAGGATAGTGACCATATCAGTTTGGTCACCACTATATACCACCTGCCTAAGAGAGTGCCTGGGACCGAGTAGGTACTTAACAAATAACTTTTTGAATCAACAAAAAGAGAATGGTCTTTTAATTAAATGATAGCTGCATACATCAATACAAACATGGGGTACAGTATAGTGTTTTCACACACATTCTGAAATACTTTCATCAAGCTGGTTCACATAAATTTCATGTCATTTGCATAGTCATGTGTCAAAACATTTACATTCTAGTTCTAGAAAAGTTCACTTGTACCCTTGTTAGACAGAAATATAGGTGATCTTTCCGGTTACCCTCCCACCACCCAGCCACCCTTCTCCCCTCCCCTTCCCTACCC